>JAPQRQ010000014.1:21697152-21709415 GCA_037367365.1 Apogon talboti | reverse complement strand
GAGAGAGAGAGAGATAGAGAGAGAGAGAGAGAGAGAGAGAGAGAGAGAGAGAGAGACAGAGAGAGAGAGAGAGAGACAGTGGAATTATGTAGAAAGGTGTAGCAGAAGAAAAGAGAAAGAGATGTAGGAAGGGGATATGAAAGAAAAAGCAAGACATAGAGATAAAAGGAGAATAGATTAATTTTTCTGGAATGTGTCCCTGAACAAATGGGACAGAAAAATACAAGCGGAGAGTGTGGACAGAAAAAACATGGGAAGAAAAAATAGATACAAAGAGAATAGGAGAAGGTCAGGGCATGTGTTTGCATATGAGAAACAGAGGAACGAGGACAGATCTTACAGTAGAGATGTCTGCGTTTGGCAGGGACACTGGGTAAGACCTCACTGAACCAAGTTTGTCAGACACATCTATCTGTTTGACTACAAGATAAAGTACATGGCTTTGCCCTCCTTTGAAAACAACCCTTCCCAGTATTTAGAATGCTTCCTGAATACTGAAATCTCCGGCTGCATGTCTGCTAACGGCTTAAGCTCCAATGCTTCATCTTCGCAGCAGAACAAAACTTAAAAGGCAGTTCCGTCAACATCTTCTGAGATTTATTGCTCCTGAATCCGTATCAAAATGTTTTTTCCCTCTGCTGTTTCACAACTACGAAATAGGATCCAAAAGCCTCACCTAATCAGGCTGTTGTTTCGGAACCGGGCGTCAGTACAAAACCCTCACTAAAAATCCTCAATACAAAGAAAATCCCAGTTGATTTGGTCAATAGAATAAGTGGTGGTCAAGTCTCAGTAAAGTATGTTTTCTTCTTTTAGCAAAAGAGGCCAGTAGGGAGGCTGTCTAGACTGATTTTCATACCTTTATAGACAGTTAGGTCAGCCCATTTACAATGAGTGCCCACAAAGCACCACCGGTACTTTCTCATGTTCTCAAATAAACTTGTGTAACCTTATCTGTTTCAGCAATGTTATTTAAACAAGTCTGAATCGCTAAAATGCTGCATATCTTTAAGCTCTCACCAGTGATTCTTCAATTTCAGAATGTAACTAAAATATGGAACATGTAGTGAAGCCCTTATTAACACTGTCTCATTTGCATGCCGGTGTGTTTGAAGGCTTACATTCCATAAACAGCATGCTCTCATTAACAGTGAGGACAAGCTTCCTAATCTTGCCCAAAGTTTACTTTTAATTACGATTCCTCAATTGCTTCTGCTCTCTGAGAGACTTTTGCTGCCGAAACCCATCTGCGTTCACGTGTTTGCCTCTATCAAACTTAACACCTGCCCATGTTGGAAATGTGTGCGTGTATCTGCAGTTCATGTGTCAACTTGGGTTATGGGTTTTGAGGTGTGTTTTTGCAGGCATTGGAAGTCAAAATGGAACGTCTGCCTTTGTGCACAGATGCAGGGATGAGTATAGAAACCTCATCTACTCGGTCGTTTGAAGGTTCTTCACAGTTTAGATGAGATTTTAACAGTGCTTCACTTTGTTTGGTGTGTGTAAATAGTTGTGTGAGTCTCTATTTGTGAATCAAGTGTAGTACTCGGAAGTTTTAGAGTGAGAGGGGAAAGAAAAGCATACAGATGTGGCTATACTGGAGTGTGTTGATGTTTGCGTGGGCTAGTAATGTCTTTTATCGAGGTATATGTAAATTTTTAACACTACAATACGACGCAATGTAGTAGAATTTAGTTCAACTTTGACTGAATCCACCTCATTTTTGACAATTTTAACACCTCGGTATATGTTTTTTTTTTATAGAAAGAGTCGTATAGAGTATTTGCATTCTGTAATTACTTCATATATATGTCATGGGAACTTGTCCACTGGGATTAAAGCGAGTATGCACATATTTCATGGTATGCGATGAATAATATTTGATCATGTGTGCAATATTACAGTTTCTTCTTTCTTCTCCAGTGCTCTATATTTAACAGTATTCCTGCTCTCACTAACACATCAACACTAAAGTAAGATAAAATAATAAAATATCACCATAACTAACAGTACTAAATCATACAGTCCATTTAGATCTAAATAGAATATGTATGGATTGGGTGCTTGTGTGTTTGTTTCATCGCGTCCTGTTAGTGCACTGATTTACTGTAAGTCTTGCTGAAGTTGGAAGCAGAGTAGGAGAGTGCTGGCAGTTTATTTGCATAATAAGGTGAATGGAAATCTTACATAGGGAAGCGTCCTCAGGCTTTCTGTCATCACTTGGCTGACAGCCATTGTTCATGGCCCACAGAAGCCTCTGCCACTCTATTTCACAAACATACATACACATATAAAAGGAAATGAACATGCTGAGAAAAACAAACACGGATACAATGAAATGCAACAACAAAGTGCACGCATACAAAATATAAGCATATAAAAAAAAAACATATCCGCCCGAGCCTACACTTTACGCAGGAAAGAGTTGGTTGTAGATGACAGCTATTCAAATTTGTTGTTCATTATGATCCACGCTAAGCTGAAAACATCATGACGAAGCAGGTTTTAATGCACACAATCACACACGCGTGAGCCAAAAGCCATAACTCAGACTGTGTTGCTGCAGGATGAAGGCTTTTTAATATTAAGCTGTCAGATAGGAGAGGGCTGAGTCACAAAGAAATGACTAAGGAGGTTTTCTGCACGCCAGCACATAACCCACACACATACAGTATGTTAGGAGGCTCCAGCAGTCACACTGTCGATGACAACGATTGTCTCTCTGACCTTTGTCACCATAATCATCCATAAGGACTTTGCATTGTACTTGCTGGAGTAAAGTTTGTGGTGATTTAAAAGTCCTTAAAAATGCATACTCGGAGGAATTTCATCTGCTGAGAATATCTGTTGACCCCCATTTTCTTCTTAAGGGGGTATAATAGTTGGCAGCCAGAGAGTGGCATAATGGGAAATGACAGTGTTCGAAGACAAAGAGTCTGAGGCATGTGTTGGCCGTTTACACTGTGGCTGACATGGTTTTGACTGCGCTCCATATTGCATTTCAAAAGCAAAAAAAGGGAGAATTTGTGTACTTTTTGTGCGTTTGACAGCTTGAATTAAGCGCCTGTCTATTTTTCAGGTCCCTAAAAGTACCATGGGCTCTGTAATGTATTAGTCAAGGCCCCTGACATTCACTCACGACAAGACTACAAGCATAGAAAATGACTATACAGTTTTAAATACATTAACATGGTACTATAGTGTATTAAATTTTAATCATGACTTGAAAGAGAAATTAAAAAATGTGATATTACAGCATAAAAATGCTTTGTCTTGTGATATGAAGCCTTCAGAGACAGCAGTTAAATAGTTTGGATTGTCATGACTTCCATGCAACTTTCCACTTTAAACACGCACAGGTCATAAAAGTGATAGAGGACAGCTGTCTTTAACTATGTCACCTGAAGCTACGGAGTGAATGTATCGAGATTTAAACTGAGCACAATATGCTTCGTTAAAAAAAAAATGAAACGCAGTCGACTCCTCAAAGCCAGACGCCCTCTTTCAGAATGACTCTCCGAGCATATGTTTATAGTTTGACGTCTTTTGTAAATGAAGGTACAGCATATACGGTTTTTACAAATCCTTTTGATGACTGCCAGGGAAGGTTTTATCTCTCAATATTAGCTCTGGTACCATTAATATAAAAGCAGCGAACAACTCTACAAAAAGTAATAACCATAAAAGCAAAGAAGAAAAGAGAAAATGAAAACTTAATACAGTATAAGAGAGAACTTTTAAACAGGCTGTGGGAGTTAAAAAATATGAAAATTAAGTCACCCATTAAGAAAAAAATCCATACATTAGAGTGATAAAGAGACAGTTATCAAGTCCAACAAAATCAACAAAGAACATACTAATCAATCATAGCTGCAGTCTTTTATTTTAGTGTCACTAAGTGGAAACTTCATAGTTAACTTTGAGTTAATTGTCATTCAAGTCTGAGAGGATGTTAGACTTTCATTGATTCTTTGCCTATGTTTTCAAGCTGTAAAAAAAAATACAATCCATGATGCTCAAATTTGGGCAAATCACAGGTGTTTTGTGATTATTGATCGGCGAGATGTAATCTGCAGATCTGCTCCGAAGCATGGAAACACGAAAACAATTTTGCGTAAATAGTGTGAAACAACGTCAGGTCATCTGCGATTATAATTAGTCTTTTGGACTGAGAGGAGAGAGCTGCACATGGAATGCACGTTTCTTTCTAATATTTTTTTCCACTTGGTGTTGAGTTCCTGTTCCTTTAATGTATCCTGAAAAATATGCATACAGACAGCCATATTTTTACTGAAAATAAAATCCCACATTAACTGTAATTTATTACCAACCTAAAAAAATAAAAAATAACCCTAAAAAACAGATCTCACTATAGAGGGAAAGTCACCTCATACACTGTAAAAGTAAACTTCAGTAGGGCTTACTTCCTGTACCTCCATCCTGCCGTGCTTTAATAAGCATCTCATTACACTTTATCTTTGAGTGTTTGGCATTAAGATAAGCAGTCATTAATTATTTGCAGAAGGTAAGGGAGAATTTTCGCTGGATTGCTAACTGCTCCTGCTTGTGTTTGCACCTCATCATGCAAAACCCTTACAAAAAAAAATGAATATGTAGGTGTACGTTAAACACAATCACCTTGACATAATAAGTTTGACACAGTTGTTTCTAATGATAACTCAACGGGATAGAGGAAGTAAGGAAATAAGGCAGGTCATTAGCATCCAAACTACAGGGTTTATATACTTTAATATGAGTTATCAGTATGTGTATGAGGCTTGCAGGACTGAATTTGACTCCATCTCTGTTAGACTTGAGGCCAAGCATTGCTAAACATTATAATCAGTGTAAATAAATCCATAATAATGGGGCATGCACCAGCTGCCAAGTAAATGCGGTTAAACATCCAAATACATACTTAAAACGCCCAATGCATGTCCACATACACACACACATATAGAATTAGGCTCAGTGTGAATAGCTGAGGTTGCTGTGTTAGAGCAGTGGGTTTTCACTGGGCAACTCCTCTCCTTCTTTCACGGTTGCAGAGATTCAATGACATCCCTTTATGTCAGATTAATGTTACATTGAATATCTGCTGTGGGCGGTCCATTGCCACTTATTTTCTGCGGGGTAACGCAAGGGCAATGGGATGCGCAGCGGCTTAGAAACGAGCAGGGGAAGAGCAGAGTTTAGAGCTACTTTATGCAAATAAATTGGCAGGGGTCTTAAAGGGCTACGGCAGGCAACACCCATCAAACATCACAGTCTGGCCAACATGAGCTTGGTCTGGGTTTATGTGCATGGCTATGACCAATCAAGAGTGCAAAGAACTCGCCCCTACTTTGCATAATCATTGGTATCAGCAAACCAGTTTGAGCTTCTAAAGGATTTGACAAAGCTTATGTTACAAATATCGAAGTGTGCCGGAAGCTGTAATATACTACCAGACTTTACAATGTACTTTAGACTTACACACTGAACTTCCACCTTTCCATACAGGTAAAAACATTGAAAACAACCTGTATGAACAGCTTTACCTTCTATGTTTTTTTTTTGTCAGTTTTAGCCAATTTTAGACTGCATATTTGATGAAGCCAAACAAAGTCACATCCCATCAACAGTCACACTCTATGTGAGGTTGATTTTGAAGTCTGGGTGAAAAGTAAACTTCTAGAACTCCGGTGAATCTCATGTTTTGTGATCGCTGTTATAAATCTGGCCAAATATAAATTCTCTTCTGTTGGGAAAAAGCAAATAAAAAGAACCTCAGGATGGTTTCCACAAATAGTGGCTGTATTTTGTGGTACAAGGACGGACCAGAGTCAGTGTTTGATATTTAGAGGATACTTAAAAAACATGGAAGTAGTAGCACTATCCATTTTTTATTTCCTTCAATTTTCTTTTTTGACTTATTTGCTTATTTGCAGGCAGAACAGTATTTGATACCCTCTTTTCTTCTCATACACCTTTAATGTGTAAAATGTGCTTTTTAAAATACTGTAGCATTTAAGCTAGTGAGTGGAAACACTATTTGTATTTAAAAAAAAATTAAACCAACAAATTGGTGCATATCATATTTTACCTGACAGTATACTTTTATAAGACAGTGTCAAGCTGAACTAAAATGAATGGAATGGAATAAAATGAAAATTTCAATTCTGTAGTTTGCACAATGCGTGTAATATAAAATAATATTTGCAAATACTGCAAAATAACACATTTAAGATAAATGTAAATTAGCCTCAGTATTAAATTGTCACCAAAGACTATGACGCTGATGTCTCACTTAACATTCAGTCTCTTTATTGGTTATTTGGCTTATGTTGTGGAGACAATCAAGAGATGTCTCTGTTTCAAGGGAAATGATATTGTTGAGGAAAACTGCCCTAAGCTACTGTGGAAATCCCACAACCCAACATAAAATACACAGACACACATGGACGCAAGCTGAGTAAGTGTCAGTAAAATAACACACACACATTTAATGTATTTACTGACAGTTTCCTAAGGGGAGTTTAGAGCTGATGACTGAAAATCAATGTAATGTGCAGAAAGTGATAAGTAGCTAAGAAGTGACAGAATCTAATAACAAGAGGAAAGTGTTAGCAAGACAAAAGCGAGACACGGATAAGAGAAGAAAATACGAAGAAAATGAGAGGTACAAAGTGGAAATGATCACACCTACAACGGGTACAGTATACAGTTGAATGCGGTTTTACAAAAGTGGACCATGGCTACTCAGAAATCACTGTACTGTATTCATGTTTATCCATATTTAATATTATACACTGGCCTCCTGTGTGACTATTAGCATACTCTCACCATATCATAAAATGTGCGCTCTCCTCCTACATTGTTACCTTTACTACACTGCAGTCACTTCATTATTTAGTAGTACACTCCCCTTGTTTAGTATCATTACCGCAGTGCAGTCCTTTCATTAGACAGGAGTCTCTAGAAAGACTCTCTTGAGCCACGACCACCCAGACGTTCTCTTTTCACTTCCTCGGTAATGGTGCATATGAGTAGTTCCCTCCCTTCCTCACTACAGAGAGAAGGATCTGAACACACTGTAGTAGCTACTGCACTGTTGAACCAAAAAACAAACAAAAAAAAGAAATAATAATCATTTTGCCCATTTAAATGGATAATTAAATGAGAAAAAAAGTATTCATTTATATTTAGATTTGCATTGCACTATGCTTTCCTTGATTTTAATAGAACATATTCAAGCAGTTGAAATCAGTTGCAATTATGCAGTTGTTTTCACATTTTTTCAGCTGTAAAGTTAATCGCTATTTATAGTTATTCTCATTATTTAGGTTAAACTGTTCAACAATGACTTATTTTGCTCCTGGGTGAAAACTACCCTAAATATTTAAAACTAAAATGCTGGTGTGATATTCTGCTAATGCTAATATACTGACTTGTGCATAGCTAAAAGTCATGACACACCAGAGAAATGTGGTGTCAGATTTAGAATCAGCATGCCTGATTTAGTTAAGATCAGAGTCATTCCTCTAGCAGCAGATGAAGCCTTTTTTTGTTATTTAGTGTAATCAAATAACTATTTTGAGTCAATCTTGTACAGAAAGAAGCCTCTTAAATATCACTGTTTTTTTTACCTCTCTATATTTGTGTTTCCATAAAATTTCAAGTGAATTTGATACAATTTGTGAAAAAGTAAATGCAAATTTCACGTTTCCTTAAACTGGTTTGGAGGGAATAATATAAGCTGCATTGGTTCAATAGTGTTCATTATGTCTTCAGTTTTCTATGAGTACTTGTTGAAACCAATAATGTAATAACAGCCGATAACATAATAAATTTGCCCTTTTTGAAATGTAATAGGCCAATAACGTAATAAAAGTCGTGAACCAATAATGTAATAACTTTTGCCTGATAACGTAATGATTTATTACGTAATAATAATTTTTTATGTTATTGGCTGCTTATTACGTTATTGGCCTGGTAAAAGAAAAAAACTTTGCAAATAATGTAATAAGCAGCCAATAACGTAATAAATTATTATGTTATTAGCCAAAAGTTATTACGTTATCGGTTCAGGACTTTTATTATGTTATTGGCCTATTACATTTCAAAAAAGGGCAAATTTATTACGTTATTGGCTTCAACATTATCGGCTGTTATTACATTATTGGCTGCAACAGTACTTTTTTCTTTTCTTTGTTTAAGACATAGGTTTTTTCCAAACATACCTTGATATGTTTCAGTGGATACACACTAGCGACACTTCTGAGGAAGGCAGAAGTATCAGCCGAAACATGTCAAGGTATGTTTGGAAAAAGTCTGTCTTAAACAAAGAAAAGAAGAAAGTACTCATAAGCTGCATTGTGTCACCAGCAGGTGGCAGTGCTGACTGCATTACACATGATTCTGATAAACATAGTAGAAGAGGTGGAACATTCTGTTATTATTGCCTAAAATTGTTGTCATGGTTTTTCTTCAATCAGTAATTCAGATGGTTTCATTTCATCTATGCACTCTTTTGTAAAATTTGGAATTTAATTTTTTTTTGTATTTCACCGTTTCCATAGTGATTTTCCAATGTGAAACCTGTGGAAATGTGCAAAAGTCTGAGGCACCTCTAGGTTTGTTTGCAGGGTTGAAATGAGCTTACATATTTATTTCTCATTTTCTTCAGATACAACAAGAAAATACAGGAAATATGTGCTCAGACCTAAAAGACACACACAAATAAGCTGAACTAAATGGGTTCCAAAAGTTAAAGTCACCATTTAGTGCGACCCCTGACCCCATGAATGAATCTCACATTGACTGAACAAAAGTGTCAAAGACATATTAACTGCAAAGGGAGGTCAAATTAAAAACGACCACTTTGGTTTATAGAAGCTTTTGTTTTACTGCTGTGCAAACCTCCCATATATCCAGATGTATCTTAATACATAAACGGAAAAATGCTTATATGTGGTTATTAGAACTTTATGAAACCAATAAACCGAATTAGGACTAGAACTTTTGCACAGTGCTGTATATTTATGAAAATGCGGCACTTTATGACAATAAAGTAAAAAATATTTGGCTGAACTTGGCAAAGTATTGATTTTGGGATTCTGGAAACAATGATGACTTTTTAGATGAATAAACCGTCAGTTACAGCCCTAAATCAGACATCAAATGAAGGTGAAATCAGACTGGAAGGTAACTTCTGATTGTAGTTTCTGAGCTATGAAAAGCAACAAAAGAATGTAGTTCTTAGTTCAATAGGTTAATTGGTTATTCTAAATTGGCCATAGGTGTGAATGTGAGAGTGATTGGTTGTTCGTCTCGGTCGTTATTGAAAATGAGAATCAGTTCTCAACTAACTTACCTGGTTAAATAAAGGTAAAATAAATAAATAAATACAGTAATTCTGTCTTCTTTTTAATAGTTGATAGCGTTTCTTTTGCAACCAAAATTTGTCTGATAAAAAGAAACGCTATCAAACATATAGTTCTTAATTAAACAAACCAACACGAGCAGTAGTTGTTAAATGCCGCAGTAAACACCAACATGACTTACTGTCCTGGTGTCAGATTTTATGCCTTGGAGGATTACCATTCTAATCAACTATGCTAGTTTCTGAGCAGATTGCTTCTGCCCTGCTCTGCAAGCCTCTGCTGTGCTGCCAGCGGTGTCCCCTTTCTCTTGGTGCTGCGGGGCGCTGACCCTTGTGCTTTAAGTTTCCACACTGACAGTAGAGTTGACACTGGACTGTCTGTGCTCGGCCTTTAGTGTGAAGGGGTCAACGTGGAAAAAATAGCAAAAAAATAACATATTTTGCCCCCTATAGCCATGTCTCTTTCGAGGTTTTGAGGAAATCCGACCTCAGTGTACTCTATCACAGCACAAGACGAGCCAATGGGTGGAAAATAGTCCGTAATGAGGAATGAAAAATAGTGATATTGCGGTTCTGAAGGTTACAAGAAGGTGAATTGTACTGAAATCTACTGTAGCTAGAGAATATTTCAGGGTTTGAGACTTTTAGACTTTGAGTTTACCAACTTGTTTTATGTAAAGAACACACAGGTTGGAAAAATAAAATTTTAATATCAGCACCTAAAATTTAGTCATGATTAATTTATTGCAAGATAATTATTAGGTCCATATTTTTCTTGCAGCTGACTACTTTAAGAGTTCAAATACTGTTCTGACACGAAATCTGAATCATTTCACTGTAAGTGGAGGCCCAGTTCTCTGAACACACATGTGTACTGTGTCTGATCTGATTCCATAACAATATTAATTATTGATAAACTAACATAAAAAAGGCGAGACTTGATAATTAATTTGAGCCTGGGGGATTCCTCATGTACACTTTTCAGGAGTACAACAACCCAAAAAAAAAAGAAAGCGTCTGCTGAATAACCGACATCCCAAATTTACGCTTTGAGTCCAAACAACATGAATCACTACAGAATTTTAGCCTTTAAAGCTGGAATTTAAACAAGCTCTAGTCTAGATGGAAGCAAACAGTCTCTATAGGGCCAATGAGGCTGAAATGGCTGACAGCCCAAAACTCTTTCTTTATAGAAAGATCATATATTTTTCATCACAGTAACCCTTTGAACACAAGTGAGGGGGATGATTTCAATGCACTTCTAAAGAGTCCTAGTGTCACCCGAGAGTGGCAAAGACATGAGTTTGGTTTACCACAGCAGGCTGCAGTAAAAACCCACTGTGAAAACACAAGCTGATAAAACAGTAATAAAAAAGGAATACAATAAAAGTTTGTATTACAACATCATCATCATCATCATACTACCTTTTTCAGCAAAATATATCATTAACTGATGATGTGAAACATGCAATTAGATTAAAATTATGAAAATGACATAAGATGCATGTAACCTAAAAGTTGTAAAAAAGAAAATGTAAAACTATTAAATGACAAAGACATGAGTTTGGTTTACCACAGCAGGCTGTAGTAAAAACCCACTGTGAAAACACAAGCTGATACTAACAATAAAACAAGGAATACAGTAAAAGTTTGTATTACATCATCATCATCATCATCATCATCATCATAATCATCATCATCATACTACCTTTTTCAGCAAAATATATCATTAACTGATGATGTAAAACATGCAATTAGATTAAAATTATGAAAATGACATAAGACGCATGTAACCTAAAAGTTGTAAAAAAGACAATGTAAAACTATTAAATGACAAAGACATGAGTTTGGTTTACCACAGCAGGCTGTAGTAAAAACCCACTGTGAAAACACAAGCTGATACTAACAATAAAACAAGGAATACAGTAAAAGTTTGTATCACAACATCATCATCATCCGCATCATCATCATCATACTACCTCTGTGCACATGTGTGCAACTTAAACACAAAAAAAATCCAGAGTAGTCTAAAATTTTTGCTTCTCATTCTGGTCCTTCTTCTCAACCCCATAGGGAAATCATCTCCTAAATATGCATGTGATTAATTACGTGTCTTGTTATCACTGGCTAATCTGCATAGTGCTCTCATGAAAAAAGTCCCTCTTATTACCATTCAGAAGGCCAGCTCACAGGTGTGCTGAGTAAATATACAACAGGCTGCAGCTCATCAAAACACACACACACACACACACACACACACACACACACACACACACGCACACACACAAATGGTGAGACACGGGCTCAGGCCTATTCAGACATACATATAGATATGTTCAAACAAGGACAGAACAAGTGTGCTCGCTCAAGTGTATAGACTCCAGGAGACATACTGTACACACACAGATAGCGAAAGTGGACACCCACTAAGAAGTAGACACATTATGCAGCTCTACTGACAGAAGGTCCAGGTTTCTCTCATACGGGTGGCAGTGTGGTCTGTGCCAACTCATTAAGTACACAGCTGGTCATAAGGCTTGGAGTGGGGTGAGACCACAGGGATGCTCACACGGGTGTCTGATAGGAATTTCACACAATACTCAAGAATATAAAATGCTCATTGTGTTTCTTCCTATATGTGAAACTGGAGTTTATTTGACTGTGAAATAAGCATCCGTACTTTATGTGTATTACTGTCTGTGTTAAAAATTTAGGAGAATGGGAGACTAATTGAAAATTAAGGTTGCAGTACTGGCACTTATGTGAACCATGGAAGGGAGCTGCTGGTTTTTTACGGCTCGTGTTAAATTCCTCTTGTAGCATCAGCATAGTGGCCTTCCATCTCAACAAACCTGAATGAACTAATCCTAGGGGATAAATGTAAATATTGCCACTGACA
>JAPQRQ010000014.1:21683555-21694186 GCA_037367365.1 Apogon talboti | reverse complement strand
CATTGTACGCGCTTTGAGTATACGTTAATAGAAAAGCGCTATATAAATCTAATCCATTATTATTATTATTATTATTATTATAACCAGCAGAGTTTGGTATGCACCTAACAAAATGATCAGTAGAAACAAAAGAAAAATAAGGTGTCGTAGAATTTCTTATTATATTTCTTATATATTCTCAGCCCCATGTAAGAAACCTTGCTTCTCCGCCCAGGGACCAAGACTCATTATAATAAATGATTGCTCTTGTCAAAGCTGTAACCCATTTTCCCTTCCTACCAGCGTTAAAGAGCATACCTTGCCATTTTGAATCATTGTCTATTTTTACTGTATGTAAAAAAGGAGTCAAAGGATTCCAGTACTGACAAGTAGTTAAGTAATGGAGCGGATGAATACCTCAATGAGCTGTACGCCATAAATAATATTTTAAAAGGAGAGGAGGAAGTATGTTTTAAAGTGTCAAGAAGATTCCCAACAGTGTCTGAGGTACAGACAAAATGTTTTTGAGGCTGTGAAGTGTTCTACAAAGAAAATAAACATGAACAAATTTTCAAAATGTCATGGCATCCCTTTGAGAAACTAGGGCTTGCAGAAAAAGCAGGTGCATCACACATTGTAGATGCAAGGTTATGTCAGATTCCTCAGGCTGAATAATGGCTTTACTTTGAATACACTAGTTTTAATAAGGCCTGATGGTGGAAACTAAAAAGGTCAAAACGGTGTCTCTATAAAGACAGCAAAAAAAGATGTCACTCAAAAATAAATTATGTATTTAGTAGGAAAGGATTACATATGAAGGAAAACAAAAGCAGAAAATGAAAAGAAAAGACCAAAAAAAAACCCCAGTTTATTTGTTTATGCATCATCAACACTTGAATACCTGCAGGCTAATAGCCCCACATTTACTCCAACTGCCATAGAGTCATGCATAAACACAAAGTCTGGAGAAGTTGACAGCTAGAACTCAGATTAATTATCTAAAAGAATCATAACACACTTACAAAGACAGAAAAGACAGTCGCACTCAATTAAGAGTCTGAAATCTTTCAAGTGTGACATCTATGAAGCAGTGTTTCCTTTGCTGGGCTTCTTGGAGATGCAAAGCCAGAGGGAAAGAAACATGGGAACATTCTAAGATTTGGAGTTTCTGGTGTTCAGGAAACATCCCTGAGGTTGTTTTCAACAGAAAACTTAGTTTCAGTGTCTAAGTGTGTCAAGTGGAGAACAGAACAGAAAGGAAGGAAACAAAGAAAGTAACACATACAAAAGTGTTTTGTCCTATTTCCAAATTAAATGTTTACTTAAAGAAGCTATATGTAGTATTTTTTTTTATTATTTTCAAACAGTTAAAAATTGACCAAAAATTATCATTAAAGAGTTGAGAATAAAGAGTTCTGAATACATTGGCACCTACAATGCCAATGTATTGGTTTATAGAGATACTGTATGTACTGATGTGCTCAGCCCTGTGGACCTTTGCATTTATGTGACCACTAGAGGGAGTAGTGAGTCACTCTGCCAGTCTCCTATGGTGAGGAAAACTAACACCACAAGGCCTTTGACTAATTGTCAGAAAGTGACAAGACTAGATGAGAACCACTAAGAAACAACTTTCAGAGTCAAAGAAAATGATAAAGTAATAAAATCTAGAAGCACTGTTGTTTTCACCACTGGACACGGCTCTAAATAAAAAGAATGCAGTTTGACATTGAAATAGTACCATTTCTTCTACACAGGTTTATGAAGGTATGAGGCCATTACGTGATGTTATTTCCTTTGCTAGGTTTGCTGTTTTCTGATTGATCCACAACTTAGACTGTGACAGTTCTGACTTTGTTTGGATGATACATCTTTAGTGCAGTGATTGACAACAGAAACTGTACAGAAAACAGAGGTGATTTGTTTTTTTTACTGTATTTTTTTTCTGTCTGCAGAGGTAAGCTAATAGAGCTATAATGTAAACTATCAGTTGATGAAGAACATGAAAATTGTAAGGTTCGTATTTTTACAGTGTCAAAATAACTGGATATGAGTTTTATTTTGAATAAAAAATCGTGCTGATTCATATAGATGGAAATATTGAGCTTTACCTCTATTCAGTGAGTGATACAGTCTGTGGATACATAGTGTTGATTTATTGGTGGTTTCGGCAGACTTAAGTGAGATCTTCTTCATGGTTTCCACTGCTGTTGAGAGTTTGAAATATCAATAATACATATAACCCCGTTAAAGCTATATTCTACAAAACAAAATGTGTTTTGGAAAAAAAAAGACCATATACAGTTAATCCGAGTTAATTGCAGGTGATTTGATGGGATGAGGTGCTTGGTAATGATGTGCAAGTGCCATGAACAAAGCATTATAAATATAAAATCTGAAAATGCTCTCTCACACTGCTTCTTTCTAGAATTTACGACACATAATAACACCTATTTAATATTTGATTACCCCATCTTGTTGAACTTACTCCACCTAAAGCATCACACTATCATTTAAATCACTTTTCTCTGACAGGTTTCAGTCCTCAAAACGGCATCAGGTAAATAAGCTCAAAAACCTGTCCAGATGTGAGCAGCCTTACGTAGTGATCTACAGCTCAACTGGGCTGTTCTACTACACAGGAAACTTTCTTTTGCATTTTGTTAAGTAGCTTCACATTGCCCTGTGACCAAGACACAACAGAATAGACAACAATATATACACAAAGATATAAAACAGATGAACTCAGCGCAAGTTGTTTTTTTTTTTTTCTGTTAGCTCTGTTTCGGGTAAATTTAGCTTCACCTTGGGATGCAGACTGATTAAAACATCTTCTTGTCGTGTAGGGACTGAAAATAAATAAGCCTAGAGTTCTAACAGTGTCCCCACCCATAATTTAAAAAAGAGACATGAGAATTATGCAATGCCCTGAGCCAGCTATAGAAAACACAGGACTAGTGTACATTTCCCAGAGATGGCACAATAACACTGTGACACCTCATCTGGGATACAACAGCTAAAAACAAAACAAGCACAATCCTGATTAAGTCAGTTCATTTCTGTGACTCTTGTCTGACTCAAAGCTCATTTTCTAAAATAAGCAGGTTTAATAGAGCTGCAGGCAAAAAAGATTTAATCTCAGGCGACATAAAGGAACCTTGTGGACACAGCTGCCTTTAGCTCAGTCTTCATTTGTACAGTACAGCGCGTGCAAGACTGTCTTAAAATCATGAACCAGACTGTGTGTATTGATTGTAGCTCTAAATCCTGAATCAGAGCACGTAACAAAGCTGTGATTGCGCCGTATGGGGGGGGGTGAGGATATTTGGCAAAAGTTGTAAACACTTCAATTACACATGTAACTTGAACAAATAGCACTGGGCCCTTAGAAGGTTGCGTTCACCTTCATGTACAAGCGTCTGCGTTCATCAGTCGCTAGTGAATTGGAGCTGCATTGACAAACGAGCTTAATTTACCCTCGCTGAAGTAAGATTAATTGGAGGTGTCGAGGTATGAAGCAGCAAATGACAAACGCGCCTTTGGAATAATGACAAGACGTTGGGACGAAGTGCTCGAGAGAGAGGTTTACTTAACGTATTACGCGGTGTCATCAGGAAGTGTGACAGTTAGCTGTTTGTCCTGTAGATCTTCCAAATAAACAGCACTGGAAATAAGAGGTGGGGAAAACAAAAGCAGCAGTGCGCGCCCAAAACGCTGCCTGCTCAACCCACTTGTAAACTCAATCAAGTAAGGAACATAAGAAAGTGGATGGCACTGAGGCTGGCAAAAAAATTGGGAACATCAAGAGACACTCTGTCCCTCATACACAACACCATAAGAGCAGACAAGTGTGTGTGTTGAACACAGAAATACAGTGATCAACAATGCAATCAACGTGGAAGCAGAGCAAGGAAAAGAACATTTTTGAGAGCGAACAGAAAATTAAGCCAAGGAGCAGGAGAGGGGATGATTAGAAACAGTAGGAGATGTTAGAGCCCCAGAGTGTTGGTCTCGGATGATGAAAAAAACACAGTGGAGTGCCGTGAATCATAGCTTTTAAAGCGCACCTATAAACCTGTGCGAAATAAAACACTGAGTAAGAAACGCGGTGAAATTTAACGAATGATGAAAGAATTCAGAGGTATGTCTGAATGAGCGATCCTTTCAAGTTTCACTGTACAGTACCTATGAAAAAATATCCCTTGAGCTTTAAGCATGTAAAATTTAAAAAAAGATGATGGGACACAGTCCTTGTATCTGCACAGCAGGGAGCCCATTGTGTGTCTGAATGTGCAAATGAAGGCTAAGCACAGTGTGTTTACAGTAATGTACTCACAGGTCTGAGTAGACACGCCAGGCTAGTGCCCTGAATGATCAACACGGGGAGTCGAGTCATGGAAAGGGCATGGTGGAGCGTCTCAACGGATGCCATTGTTTGGTCAAATCTGCCAGCGAGACCACCCAGCGTCACGATGGCGTCCACCTGAATAAAAACAATAGACACAAATATTAGACATAAAACATTGTACATTTTCCTGTAGTGGCTAAATAAATTAAAAATGACATCAGACCAAATATGCCATTGTGTTAGATTGTAGAGATATGCATTTAATATGTTGACACCTGGACTCTTTTAAAGATAAACTGAAAACACATCTATTTAAGAAAGCCTATAAGTGCTGAAACTTTTTTTTTTTTTTTTTTTAAATATGTCCTTGTTTTTTTTCTGTAGCACTCTGAGATTCTTTGAATGAAATGTGCATTACAAATAAAATCTATTATTATTATTATTATTATTATTATTATTATTATTACCACAGGTCAATAGATGTATGTGACCACTAGAGGGAGTAGTGAGCCAGTCTGTCGGTCTCCCAAGGTGAGGGAAAACTAACGCCACAGGGACTTTGACCAAAGTGTGAGAAAGATGTGATGAGAAATGCTAAGAAAAAGGAAGTGACAAAGTGATAAAAGCTACAAGCTCTGTTGTTGTTTTCACCACTGGACACAGCTGTAAATGACAAGGACGGAGCTTGATGCTGAAATCAAAGTGTTTCCTCCACACCGCTGAGTTTGGTCATGTAGTTTATGAAGGTATAAAGTTATTTATGTGATGTTATTATGTTTGTTAAGTCTTGCAATTTGTTGTAAATTGTCACAGTTCTGACATTGTTTAGGCAATTCCAGGCAGATCTTAAGTGCGGTCTGGTAGGTGACTTCCCCTGCTGTTGTTATCAATACTACACACAGTATAACTCCTTTAAGAAGAGCACAGAGACCTTTACAGAATGAATCCTTCTAAAGAATTAAATAAAAATATGTGTAATATGCTGATAAATCTTGGGCAAGATTAGGTCATGTGCAATATTACTCATCACTCTAGCTTTTACTGATTGACTGTTAGCTTTACACATTTACTGTTAGACTTTATTTATTGATTGTTAGGTTTTACTCAACAATCCAAGCTCTATTCATTGTAATGTATGCAGCACTACTGAGCCCACACTAATTTCACTACGTGCATAATAAAGTATATTGTGTTGTATGCTATGCTATGGTATGGTGCAATGATACATGGTTCTTTTGCTGGATACTGCTACTTATTTCACTGAAAAATTGTGACAAAATTGTAAAGCTTAAGGCAAAGTGATGTAGCTGCTAAACACAAAAGAAGGAGGCAAAAAGTGACTTCTGCTTCAGGGAGATGTTAGTAACTGACAATTATCTTCATGGGGTTAATGGAGGCTCTAATAAGATTCTGAGAAAAATCTAAATCCTTACAGGAATATGCGAGTATGGACATCTCAAGGGTTCAAGAAAGTTAATCCTAGGACTGGTCAAATATAGACTTTTAAACTGTGTTAAATTGCTTTTGTGTCATCAACTAGGGAGAAATCATCCTCAGAACATTTCCACCGAAAAGCCTGTGATGTGTTTCTTCTTATTTTTTATTCTTTTAATTTGTTTTTTGAAATGTGCTGTTTTAACAACTTGATAATTAGCAGAAAAAAAACAAAACAAAGGGAACAAACAAATCAAGTCCTTGGTAGAGTTTACAGAGAAAAAAAGAATAAGCTCAAGAACACAAACAAAAGACAAAAAAAAGCTAAACAGTGGAGATAATGACTTTATGAAAACATATGGAGGACAGATACAGAATGAATGGTAGATCAAAGTTAATTTAAGTCATTACAATAAAAATCAAACTCCAGAATTAAGAGGCCACATCAAATCAACTGAGCTAAGTGGATTACTTAAAGTAATACCATTTCCTGCAACTTCAGAGTGAAGATAAGGCTGTTTTTCAACTTTGAGCCAGCAGCTCACTTAAGTACTATATTTACAGCTCTCAGCATTTATATCCTCATACAAAGTCCCCAAGCAGTCAAGGACCAGTGCTGACAGCCTTAAAACCCAAAAGAGTGTAGAGGGCAGAGGTGCTGTCAGAGACTGAAAACTGACAGTCACACCAACTTACAAAACAAACCCAAATACCATCCGTCACAGTCACTTCACTCCCCATTTTCAGCCCAACCCAATACAATACAAATATATTAATAAACGGTATGTCAAAGCACAATGTATATCTATTTTCACTGCTTATGTTTGGAGATCAAACCAGAATCAGAGACGTATTATTGAAACATGTATGATTAATTACATCTTTACCTATTTACATGGAGTCTGAAAAACCATAAGGCAGGAAATAAGTAAATACATGTACCGCAGGATTCACCAATTAAAAAAAAAAAATCTGATTTTTTAGTCTTTTCAGTGGAGGAGAGTCGAAATGTGAATCCTGACTTGCGTTTTGTACCAGCGCCACAACAATTTCTATTTCCGTAAATAATGACTTTGATTTTAATGTTAGCCACATCCTGATGAAAAGCAACACACAGTATTTAACAGGCGAACAAAAGATCCTCATTGAACCGTAACATTACCTTTTATTTGACTGTAAGTAAAATTTGCCGTTTGTAAGTTCACTTCACAGAGACATTGTTCAGGCTTGGGTGAATCAGAGGAGGGAGGAGCTCAGGGCTCTGGTGAACAGGTCGTTTGAAAAGGACCAATCATGCAAAATGTGCTTGGCAGATTTGACCAAAAATCAGGGTTGAAACGGGACTGAGTAAGGTTTGAGCTGCCCAATAAAACAGAAATGTTCCAGTTGAATGGTGTTCTTTTGTAGCCTGATAATCAGTGTCTGGTGCTCTTGACAAACACTGTAATTAAAAGAAAATATATTTAAGACAGCTAGAAATAGTAATTGGGGTATCACTAGGCATGCACAGTTGCAAAATGGAGCAGAGTTCATGTTTTGATGCACCCATTCTGTGCAGAAATCACAGAAATAAATGTTTTGGAAACACCTGAGATACAGTACACGCCTTCTTTACCAGACATGATGCTTCATTTTTTACTTTTTTTTTTTTTTTTTAGACGACCTGTACTGTATATCACACAGATGATACTCAATTCATTAATCACTACAGAAAGTTTCTTACTATCATTTTTGTATTTCCAGACAGCCTATGTCGACATATTCACTATCTTCCTGTAGTTAAAAGGCCTCCTGCCCATTCTGTACTGTGGCTCCTTACGCAACATAATCAGACTATTTACCGAGCTGAGTCTATTACAGTACATAACAACTAACTCCTTCTCCCAGGGTATGGAGCTGAAAGGAAGAGTGTTGAGATCGCGGTTATTTCAACATCTGGCTGACACCCCCACATTCACAGACAAAGGAAATGTTTGTTTGTTTGTATGCTGCCTCTTGGCCAGGTCATTATTGTAAATGAGAATCTGTCGTCAACTAACTTACCTGGTTAAATAAAGGTTAAATGAAATAAATAAATGTCTTCACCGTAAACGGCACTTGGTAACCAAACTGTTCTCTCAAAAAAAAAAAGACAAAAACCCTGCTTTAAATAATTAAGAATATGTTTATGTGATTTAATAACATACTTTGAGAATAAATGCATCAAATTAAATAGAGAACAGGGCAGCGTTTGTCCAAATATTTGGAGGGGAACCACTTAAACCTGGACGAATCTTAGTTTTAATAAAACCCATAAAAGAACAAAAGCAGCAACTCATACGAATGTGTTTTCATATTTAAAATGTTTTTACCCCATGGACCTCAGCTACAAGCCCATTTATCAGAACCAAAATACTTATAAAAATTGCATTTCTATATAGGTTTTAGCAATTGTTACTCAAATAGGAGTAAATAGTGCATATTTTGGAGATTAATTACAGTCAGGGCAAACCTAACAGGATACAGTTTAAGAATAAATTTATATTTTGTATGATCCCTTACGGTATCATTGTGTCCATTCACCTCACCACCCACCAGTTTCATTTCTACTATCTTTTCTTTCTCTTGCTGATTGTCTCCATAAAAAAAAAAAAAAAAAAGTATACAAAAGGATGCCCTGACAGGACCAAAGCTGATACAAGAAGCAATGAAAGGACACGGGGGGGGGATCAAATAAAAACCGAGCAGTAGTGGTGAAAATAGTCTGTCAGTTCAAAATTCACAACAACTTGCCAAAACTCAATGAAAGAACAGAACGCTGATAGGAAACAAGGAGCAGGGGCGAGGGCAAATAAAACGGCATATTGTGTTTCGACCTCCTCTGACACGCCAGTTTGTCTGAGCTTCCAGTTCTGTTGTGTCCGCTATGCATATCAAACTCTACATAACACAGTTTTTATTTTGTTTAGTTTGTTTACTAAAAGCACAAAAACAAGCAGGGCAAGGAGAATCTCATGACTGAATGCTGGAAATTTAACAAGCTGGTTTCTACAGACGCTACCGTACCCTCTTGTGATTGGCCGGGGGAGCCAGAGCAAGCAACGCCGGCTCTGAGATCAACACAAAAGCTCACGTCTCTTTTATTGAGGCTGATGAACAGATAACAGAGAAAGAGAGGAGGAAAATAAAAACAGTGATGCTGCGTATGTTTGCAACAGTGAAGGAGAGACAAGCTAACTAGGACAGAGCCGGGACCGTGAGAAGACAAACAGAGCAGCACATGCACCAGGTGTTGGGATAAATATCAAGTACATACAACAGGTGCACACAAACACACACAAACTAGACTACTATAAAAGAATAATAAGGATTGGAACAAAGACGTGCACACATATTTTCAGTGTAAAGGTATACAAACAAACACATGCTCATCCACCCACTATAATCCTCTGATACCATTCTTTGGGATTTCACCCAGCGCACTGCGAGATAAATTCTCTAAATCGAGCGCTAAGCTGTGTGAAGGAAAACATTCAGGGGCTAATATGCTGAATCTTAAACAGCAGCGTAGTAATCTGCAAAATCGCCCTTTTATTATTTCATCTGTGTGAAAAGTGAGGACATTAGTCAAGGTAGGATATTAAATCATTAGAAAAGTTGCACTTTTACAAAACTGTCGGAGGGGGAAAAAATAGTTGAAATAAGGGGCTTAAGTGGGTCAAGAAAGCCTAGCAAACAAACAAAAAGTGATCAGTGGCAACTCTTACAGAGCCAGAGAAAAAAGCGATTGTCGGGCTCGTATCTCTCACAGGCAGACAGACTAAAACCCAGAGCTGGTTCAGAGGCAGAGTAAATATTAGCCACGTTGGAGAAAGAAAGGCCCACAGAGGGAAGGACATAAGTATATATCCTCTAAAACCCTGACACCAAAAAACAAGTGCAAACAGAACGAGGTAGCAACACATGTACATATGAAATGAAGCGTGTGTTTGTGTGTCTGTAAGCATCTTCTTCATGGTCTTTCATCAGCTTTGAGATGTGAAGTGATTGAGGCACTCGGCGCTGATTGGAGCAACACTCGGCGTGCGGCTTAGAAATTCTAATAATGGAGAAAATAAAAAGATAAAGAAAAGAGCGGCAGAAAGACAGACAGCAGATAGATACTGTAAATAGGCACTGACATTACACTGTCTGACGATAATTGTCAAAGCTATGAAAAACTCCGGTAACACCTTCCCCTTCTCCTCTGAGAGATGCAGATTCTGTAAACCTCAGCTGACATTTTGCGAGTCAGAATGGAAATCCAGTCAATCTCGGGATCAGATCGCTGTGTGTGTCTGGCTCGGCGGCAGCTGGCTGGGCACGGTGCTTCGTTCTGGCTGGCAGCTCGTTTCATAAATTTGGGATATCAGGTTGTTATGAAAAACCTCGGCTCTTTGAAAACATCACAACGAAAATGAAGTGTGTTGCCTTAGATGCGGGAAAGCACAAGTTACAGGCCACTTTTTTAACTGTAGGTGTAAATGTGGGTAATGTTATTCCGATAATACGCTTCGACATGAATTTCTTAAGGGGACGTTGAGTGGGTTTGCATGTTCTTTTTCCGGCAGCGCATTGTTTCATATTCATACACCCACACAAGCTTCAAGCTGGGATGTGCACAGTCTGACACCATTGACCTCTGAGCAGCTCATCTTAAGTAGCTGAGGACTGAATGCCTTGCTTAAGGGCATTAAACTGTAAAGAGCTGAGGGAGAAGGAAACAGTGTTTATTCACTTACGGAGCGCTCCATTTGTGACAATATTCTAACTTCTATAATATTTTATTTTTGATTTTTCACAAGACAACAATACAGTTACATACATACAAGATAAAGCGACCTCACCGGCC
>JAPQRQ010000014.1:21660209-21681179 GCA_037367365.1 Apogon talboti | reverse complement strand
TCCAGCTCATCCCCCCCGCCCCTGTGTCTCTCTCTCTCTCTCTCCCTTGTGGATGCTTTTCTGTTCTCTCCCTTCCATTTATGCAGAATTATTCACCGTTTCCGACAAATCTCTGAAGGAACGCCTCAAACTTTCCCATTGTTCTGCTCCTAAAGCATTACCATAACATTCTGTTCTGTGTTTCCATGGAAAAAAGGGATTGCTCGTTTTTATGAGGCAACCTGTGTGTGATATCTGTGAATGACTAATATTACAGACAGAGAAAGAGGGAGAGGAAGAAGGAGAGTGTCACAGCTGAAGGCGTCGCATAACTGTGAGCGAGTGTGTGATCATGTTTGTGTGTGTGTGTGTGTGTGTGTGTGGTGTATTGGATCTGCATTTCAGTAGGGGTGCGATCACAGTAACAGGGATGGACACAGCTACTGCATTTCCTTTCCATTACATGCATGTGTAAGTTTAATCTGTTTATTCATGTTTGTTGTGTAATTATTTCTTGAACCAAGTCTCACCTCTCCTCAAATATTCTAGTTTGAGATTTTTGCTGGTTTTAAACAATAAAAAGTCCAGTCTTGAAAAGAATTAGCATTTTATTTTTTGACCTTGGACAGCCATCTACACTGGAACAAATGTCTTGTACAACCAGGGAAACAAGGAACAGGGAATCAAGACTCTGTACAACAACAACTGAGCAGGAGTCTAGTAGGCGAAGAGTTTTTACATATATTTTACTTAGGATACAAGCATTTTACATTTACTTGATGTTTTCATTCATGCATAATCTCCTGATCAGTCCTCCAGAATCATTGTGGGTTTTTTTTTTTTTAAAATATTAGAAAGAAGGTAAATCCTCCACGTTTCCACAGTTGATCAGAATGGACTTATCATTACCATCTGACTACTATGTTTTATTGCAGACCAGACATAATATCAGGTCATGTTTGTAGTAGCTATCACAGTAGAGGGTGAAGCAGTTGGTATTGATGATAATCTGTAGCTCCACTGCAAGATGCTACAAAATCTTATGCATCTTTAAATGCATTTTAATTACATATTTTCAACTTTTCATTCTCTTTTATTGAAATACACAATCTTAACTGTATTTTGTGTCAACCACCACAAATTACACATTGCATTATACCTGTAATGTCACTCAGATCAACACTGGGAAAATGGGTTTTGACTCGGTCTAAATGCGCTTTGATGATTCAGTCTGTATGTTCTTGTCACTGCGGGTGGAACTTCTGAAGGGTCTCGAGTAAAAAAGCCATTTAACCAAATTTTGATAGTCACTTATCCACTTACACAGTGTGATTTCAGCTCTGAAACCCTGCAACGTCACTCAAACTCAGAAAGCATGATATTTTCTCTTGCATTGGGTTATTGAGAGTTCAGTGTGAGGTAAAGGTTATTTGAAGAGAACTAGTTCAGATTAAAACAATAACATGCAACATTTCCTCACATCTACAATACTCAAATTCAGAGAAATCTGTCATTTTATTTAATTAAATCGTCCATTGTGTTTGAAGGCCTGTTACTGGTGTCATTTCAACTTAAATAGAGTTAACATTAACCCATAATTGGCTTACATAACTTTTTAGGAAAACACTCTAACTTCTCTGATTGCATCTTCTTTAACACAAATTATTTGTGGTTTCTTTCCTCCTCTGTGACTGTGAACTGAAGATCTCTGGGCAGTGAACCAAATAAGACATCTGAAGATATAATCTTTAGCTTTCATCACTTTTTCTACACTTTCTAACATTTTATAGACCAAACAATCAAAAATTAATTAAATTGTCTCTCTCCTGGGAAGACCAGATGAAAGAAGCATTTCAGAGGAAGAAGGCCAAGTACAAGGAACCCGCATGTGAATGCCAAAGCAGGCGATGGGCGACCTGATGCTTCCCCACAGAGGCTCTGCAGGGCCTTCAAGCTGCTGAGGTTAAGAAAGCCCTCAGGAACATCATGAATGCTACTGAGAAAGCATCAAGATGGCTGTGGAATAAAGAGTAACCTGGTACCTAGACTCAAGTCAGGGACCGACCACCCCTGGCTGTGTCACCTGGCAAAACACATGACGCTCCTAGATTATCAACGAGGATGATGTGTAGATTTAACCAGTTAAAACAACCAAGAAAATAACTGACTAATCAAAAATGACAATAATCTGAATGTTTCTCTCACTAGATTTAAGTGAAAACATTTTAATCCATTACCTCGTCTGTTGTATGATATGATTTAGAGTTATTTTGGTGAAAGTAACAGCTTTCATGATCTCATGCTACTTCACAAGGTCATTTACTACTCTGTGTTTTAAAATGTTTTGATTGAGAGGCAGAAATGACATAATGGGCTTTTAAAACTAGTGACTCAGTTAACGATCGCAACACAAAAGTACAGCATATTAAGTGGGTATGTATAAGTTTTGGGACATATTGAATCTGAGTGTTCCATTGCTTACAAGGGACTGGGCTACAAAAACAATATTGACAAATGTCACAATATAATTTATTGCAATAAATGTCATTGCAATAAATGAATTAATTTCATAGAGTTAATTTTGAGAATGTTCTCATCCAAAAGACACGAAAAATACCTCAGTTTACTTCATTTTAATTAATGCTGAATTCTTTTATCAATATAATTGTTTTAACTGTTCTATCTCTACTTTTCTGAAATATTTGTGATTTTCTAACCATATATAATAATTTAAATTACAATATACTCTCAAAACGGCCTTTAAATTTCACAGAAATGTTGATTTGGCATTTATCGTGATAATTATTGACCACTGACATAGACATTTTTGTCATAACATTTAAAATAAACGGGAATGGGAAGTATTATCTGTACATGTGATGCATCTCAATATTTTTTGTCTATACAGTGCAATTTCTGTCTCTTTCTATGTGTGTGAGTTTTTATGTGTGTGGGTCAGTTTGTGTATTAAGTCTCGCTGTGTGTACAAGTTGTACTCAACTCACCTTGTCTGCATAGAAAGCTTTTACCTCTGCAGTAATGGAATCAAAGTCCCCACTGATATAGTCTGGCAGGAAACTGCATGCAAGGATAGAAAGAGAGAGAGGATGAGTGACAGAAGGAGAGGGTTAAGATTGCATGAACGACAGGGAGACACAGAGTGTGAGGCAGCGATAGAGGAGAAGAGGAGAGAGGGGACATCGGGGCATGTGTCACTTCTTTGATCTGTGCAGCGAGGGAGAGGAGTGATGCCACCAGGGGAAGACAGAGAGACGTGGAAAGTGATGAGGTGATTCTCTGTGGCACTTGGCCTGGTCTTGTCCCTTATACAAAGACCCACATAGCTAACAGGACAGATATATACACTGATGTGAAAACAACAAATGCATGCAAATATGAGCAAAAATTCACATCAATGCAGTTCAGGCGGTTTGTTATCTAGAGTCAAATAAACTCATAATACAAGCTATGAAAACAGAACGAGACGCATCTTGTCCTAAGTCATGAGCACGGCAACAAATAGATCTCTGTCGTCCACTCTCGCTCCCATTTTTACACAAACAATTACACAAAAAGACCATGATGTACCTCATTGCTCATCACTTATTGACCTGTTCCATTACGCTAAGTGACTAGATTCTGCATTAGAGCTGGGTATTTGCTTGATTATGGCAGGTCACAGTGCAATGGGATGCTTTCATTCATGTGCTCAATCATTACATTAAATGGTAAGATTAAAAGGTGTAATGAGGAAATACAAATAATTCATTGGTGCAACAGATGTGGGTGCATTTAAGGGCGCTGCTGGCATGAATTGCAGGATGAAGTGAAGTAAAGCTAATGTAGCCGTTTCATGCATTATATTGATTGTTTTTTTTTTTAACCACGAGTAAACACACAGACATATTTTTAACGGCCAACTGCGGAAAAAGCTAGTTAAAAAGCTTGTCATTTGCTCTAAACAAGGCTATGAAAACAAATGGCTCTGAATCATTAAATATGGACTCATTATGGAATGTAAAAATTGGAGTAACACTTCAAATGCATTATTGTCCAAAAAAAATCTTTCCCTGCTCTACTTTGAAGTACTTGCTTTCATCTTGTGTATTAAAATCAAGCACAATCATCACAAATCGAGGCAATACAGAATAACAGTCGTAAACCTGGTGGAATTACATTGGTAGTATGCAATTAAGAGGATTACATCTGCAAACTAAACAAGGTAAAAGGCTTGGGAGAGGTTAATGATGGGTTTGCATCTGTGTTTGGAGACAACCTGAATTCCATGCGTGTGTGAATTAACAAGGTCTGCGGCAAATATCAGCCAAACAGCCAAAAACCTACCAGCCTCTACAGCAGAGAACATTTCTGTCAGAGAGAGACAGATACGTAGCTCTCTGTTCATTCCATTCATGGGCGTTTGTGAGTGTGTGTGTGTTTATGCGTACGAAGACAGACCACACAGGGATGCGGCTGTTGCTATCTAGAGGCATTAACAGGTCTGACATTACCATTTCATGGTTGGCTGGGTGGTGTGTTTGTTTGTGTGTTTTGTTTTTTTTTGTATGTGTGTGAGTGTGTGAGTGTGTGTATGCTTCCCAGCAAGAAGAGGCGAGAGCGATGTTCCGGTCGGTTGAAGAAAGAGATACAGGAGGATTATTCCCTCGCTCCCCCCCCAACCATCCCCACCCCCTCCTCAGTGTTCCCATTTACACCAACAAGATACAGAAAGACTAACAGAACACAATTGTGCGTAATCTGTATCACAAACACATTCCTATACACAAAAGTGCACACAGAGACAATAGGGCAATACATCAACCTGCAAGAAAATACAAATGCGATCTGACAAAAACTTTTCTTTGCAACAGATACACACGTGCGCCCACACGTCTCCGCACACGTGCACGCTTCTCACCTTCACTCACAAGTAACCTTCATGTGACAGATGGGACAAGACGTGACACCGGGTCTGATCGGAGCTTTCCACACATTCACAAACACACACATCTTTGTGACCTGTGCGCGCGACTCTATCGGCTGCTGGTAATTGACCAGGCGAGGTTCTAAATTCTGTATTTGTGTCTTTGCACGTGAGCGTAAGCGCTGTTTGCGTGCGCGTGTCTCCGTGTTGCGCGTCTGACAGTCGTCACTTCCACATTAATATTAACTGACACTTTAATTTGGATGGGAAATAGAGCATTTTACCGCCGGTTTGTCTGAGTACCGGATGGCGGGGATGGCTGTGCGACCTTTGCGTCTGTTTGTGTGTGTATGTGTGCATGTGTTTGTCTATCAGTCTGCGGTGCGTCCTCTTTACTTGCTTTTCTCCCTCCTCTCCAGGCCAATCCACACATCTCCATCCCACGCTGAGTCCAATCACTCTCCTCCAATTTAGCCTCATTTCTGTTCAACAATACTTACTTTTCTACACAATTAAAGTAACTTCCCTCAATTTAACGCTCCTCCCCTACATATTTATTTATTTTTGACATGTTCTTCATCTTGTCTCCTGTCTTCATTTCTGTCACACTAAAATAAGACTCTATCCATCCCACTTAATTAAAACTAAATGCTTTCTGTCCTGTGTTGTCTGGCACCATTGTGTCTCCAACATCCTAGCAACATGAACGCTCCCCGTCTTTTCATCACTTGAGGAGCAACAGTGCTGATTACTTACCCTGTTGTTCCAATCTCCAAATCAGAGGAAAGGCGCAGTGAAGGGGTGGAAGAATTATTTTGGATGATATCATTAGCAAGCCGTACACATAAACAAGCCAAAGCAAAGCACTTTGGACACATTCAGCTCTGACTCATGAGAACATTTGTTTGGATTGGAAGGCACTGATAAATTGCTTGTCTTTAAGTGTGCAGACTTGCTGATTTGTAGATGTGACTTGCTTGAATGTAGTTTGTGTTTAAATGAGTTCATAATAAAGCCGAGCTGCAAAGGTAGACATGAAAACGAACCACTCAGGGCTAACAGAGGTATTATTATCCCACTGGAACAAAGACGGTAATGAGGAAGCGCTCTATGTGATTGTGTTTGCAGACTGATGTGCTGATGTGTTTCTGACATGCTCGTGAGTATTGGTGTGTTCTGAGGCAGCAAGACTCTTTTTGATGGTTGTGAAAACATCCGGGAATGAGTGTGTGAACCTGGGATCCAATGGTACTTAATTCCAAAGTTAATCAGCTAGTTGGCTGTGGGTAGGCAGTCAACCTAATAATCAGGTGCAATTCCACACTCACCTTAACACACACTTATTAACTTGCAGTATGACTCTTAGGGTGAGTTAGGAATAACACAGAGGGAGGGAAACAGACTCACTTGTAATTTTAATTAACCGTAATTGTTACATATCTAATAGAATAAACTAAGCAAAATCTAATGATAATACAAAACATGTTGCGTGAAACAAAAAGTGTTCGTATTAAGAAGCAGGGCCCAGTTCCCCATGCTCATCAGCCCAACTCAGCATGGCAATTTCCAACACAGAGCAATAAAAACAGAGGAGACTTTTCAATCAGTCCACAAAAGAAATACTCAGATGAGTCAGGAGCGGCAGCTAATCACAGCACATCAAAAATCAAAATAACACACAGCAATAGCATTACAGGTTGAATAAAATGATTTCACCCACTTACAACTACAAAAGACACTTAAAACAAAGCTCTATTGTAAAAGTCTTTTGTGGAGTGCGAAATTAAAAATCAGCTATTTTCTAACAGCACTGAAGGCAATTAAGAGGAAGGAAGGAGCCATAACTAATGCCACCACTAATGGTATACTTCAAATATTGTTCAACAAGAACTTAATGTATATAATAGAGTATTCACTTCTCCTGCCTAGTTTAATTAGAAATGCTATTAATTGCCAGCCTGAGACCCTATTTTTAGATTACACGATCTTGATACCACAGAAAAGTTAAGTTCCCAAGTTGTGTGGATCTGGCTAAGGCATAGGGATAGTGATACAGTATGTAGCTCATTCTATTAAAACTTATGTAAAGAAGTATCATTAGAGTGTCCGGAATAAAGGGTCCTGAACTTATATCAAAGATGCCAATGTACTGGATTGAAGAGATATGAGCTGAATCTATTAACCCCCGGGTGTCTGACAGATTTATGTGACCACTAGTGAGTCACTCTGTAGGTCTAAACTAACGCTAGGGGGGCCTTTGACCAAAGCATCAGAAAGGAATCATATGAGATAAAACTGCTATGAAACAACTTTAAGAGTCAAACAATAAAAGTAATAAAAGTAATAAAAACTAGAAGCACTGTTGTTGTTTTCACCACTGGACACCACTCTAAAAACAGACTGGAGTTTGATGCAGAAATGGCAGCGTTTATTCTACATGAGTGAATTTGATTATGAGGCTAATGGAGATATAAAGATAGCAAAGATAACATCATATTATAAGTCATCTGTTGCTGCTGTTGCCTCGTAGATCCACGTTTAAGTCTAAACTGTGACAGTTCTGACCTTGTTTGATGATTCCAAACACATCGTTATTGCAGAAAATTTTAGCAACACTGTTAACAAAATATAAGAGATACAATAAAGTAAAATATAGTGTACAAAAGAACACCCTTATATACGTATATATTAGCAAATTTTACTTACAATGGAGGTGATTTGCGGTTTTACTGTGACTTGTTGAATTTCAGATAGTAGAGCACAATCAAATAATAATGAGAAAATCATTACAATAACATAGTTGGGTGAACTGAGGTACCAACATTAATACATATAGAAATGAAATGTTGTATGATGGCTAACACTGCGTGATCGCCCTTAGCCTAGATACAGTATATAACCTTTCAATCTTAATGGTAAAAGACAGATTCCCCACTACTGTAAATCCTTATAAAATAAGTCTTTCACTGGCCTCACAGCTGATGGCATCGTCTAAACACACACACACACACACACCCCCACACACACAATAATATGCTGACTACACAAATCTCCGCCAAATACTGTACACACAGACTAAGCCAATCATTGACACAATCACAAATGCACACATTTGCAATTTCCTGTAATCCTACACACACAGACCCTCACACAGCTGCAAATTTTATGAACTCTGCTTCTGTACAACTCCTTCCTCCCACATCGAACCATTATCCCCACCCTTGTCATCCATCTCTTGACTTCTTATCCTCTCAGAGGATTTGATTAGACACACAAATTAGACACAATGCAATTTTCATTTAGGGAAGTGGCAGATACAGGGTTAGAGTTACAAAGGAACCGGGTCCCAGCTCATATAAAGAGCTGGAAAGACGGAACCAAAATACTTATCTAATTCACTGTATCAGGGAAAAGGCTTTAGGTTTCACTGCATTTTGTTAACCATTGCACAGTACTTGTGCTGTTTAAGTTTAATATTTTTAATGTCAGTTAATTATAGTTTTGTGCATCCAAAACACAACATTGAATCATAATCCCAGACAATCACAACACTTATTTTACTGCAACGGCACAATGCAAAAGGAAACACTGTAACTAACAGCATCTTAAAACTGAGAAAGGATCTCTCCTCATTTAAAAATTGACTTTTTAATTTTGTTCCAAGCTTCATAAAATTGATTATTTTTCTGCAGTATGAAGAAATAATAACACAGTATTAAATTGGAAGAGATTACATTGGGTAATACATTAATCAAACTAGCACACATTACAGTTGCAACAAAACACACTCATGTCAATTGTTCAGTGCTTGCTTAATAACTGCAGTAATGTGGTTTGTGCTTTTGGAAACTTAGCTCTCTGCCGAGTAGTTTGTGCCAATTTATCAACCTCACTTTAAAGTCCTGTAATACAATGTGAATGATGTGCCTTTATGAATGCATGTGAGTTGCCTGGTGGGAACATATTAAGCGCAATATTAAGAATAATGAGGAAAAATAAGAAGATCTACATGGAATGTGTTTTATTTAATGAATTAAAATACTAGAAAAAGACCAAAGAACTGACCCAGATGTCTATACATTAAGCCACTAATTTAATAGCAATCAAACATGAAACGTTAAACATGAAAGCTATCTCATCACTTATGACCAGTTATTATGGAGAATTACAGAGACTGCAACATACTGTCTACTAATGTCAACAGAAACTCATACAATCACAGGACAAAAATGCAGTCTAAATTCATTATCCTGAGAAATATTCCTGTTTGTCTTTAACACCTCATACAATACTGTGGGTTGTAGTTGTCACTTGACTCATCAGATGAAGAAAGACTTGGCTTGCACGCCTCCTCCCCTCTTCATCCCTAATGACTGCCATTAAGGATGTTTTGACAGAAAGTTACACAGCACCTTTCTTTTAACAGTGGGAGGCCTTCCACCCACTCACTTTTTGTGGCAGAGCAGACACTCTGGAGGCTAACCGGAAACTTTATCATGCTCATTATATTCCAATAGAAAATAGACTCACAGGCAGTCACAGTGTACATTAATAGACACACATCACCTCATGCATGCTCTAAAAAAGGTTAAACCTAAAATAGTTTTATTTCCTAAAAAAAAAACAACCCCACTTTGGCTCCTTGGAAATGCCACCTCAGACACTGTTTCTCTACAGGTGACTGGACATGATGGCGCCAGCAGTGTGCATGGCGTCTCATCTGTCCCCTCTGTTCGGCCTCCTAATCCTATTGTATCAGTCTCCTTTTTGTCAAAATGTCTCTGCATCACTTTTGTATGATTGCCAGTCGCTGTTAAATATTAGGGCGTCTTACGAAACGGTTCTCAAACGACTAAATGATAGCCAGTGCTCCAGCTTTCCTCCACCGTCTCTGTTGGGCATACCTGTGTTCCTATGCCGCACACCTTTCGCTGTTCACCGGAGGAAGTGTGCCAGGAGACGCGGAAAACGAGCTGGTGTCCTGGTGAGAACTAAGGCCTATCTCTGTGCTTTCCGTGGAAATGGATTTGGCTCTCTCTGTAATGGGACTATGCTTCCCTCGTCCCAGCAGCCATTGGAGCCTGCCCTTCGTTGGATCTGACCTGTCCATCCTGAGGAACCCCCGCTGGTGGTGAATCAGCCAATCCCGGCGGAGGCATACGTCCCCAGCCGGCCCCGGTTCAGCATTGGAACCTCCGCTCTCTGGATGCTCGGCCTTCTAGTCCCTTGAATTTTACTCTCCAGTTGGCGTTAATAAAAGTAAAGTAAGCCACTGGCAAATAAGACTTTTATCATGAATGACTTTTTCACTTCTCGACAGCTGGACTTCATGTTCCTGTCAGAGACATGGTTGAAAAGTGGTGAGTTGGTCCCTTTTTCTGATCTTTTGTCTCCTGGCTGCTCCTTCTTTATCTCTCCTCGGACCATGGGGAAGGGTGGAGGACTAGCCACTGTTTTTAAAAACTGTTTTAGATGCCGACAAGTCCCATGGAAATCTTTTTCCAGTTTTGAACTCCAGCCGTTCCAGATCCAGCTGACCTCTGCTGTTCTTTGCACACTGATCTACTGTCCGCCTAAATTTAAAGGACTTTATACAGGAGTTTTTGGACCTCCTGGCGGGGCTTGTTCTTAAATTCGATCAACTTTTATTTATAGGGGATTTTAATATTCATGTATGCTGTGATTTTAAACAGCTGGTCAAGGAGTTTTTAATTGTCATTGCTTCTTTAAACTTGACTCAGCGGGTCACTGGACCAGTGCACAAAAAGGGGCACATTCTGGACTCGATATTAACTCATGAGGTAAATATGCCTGTAAATGAAATTTATGTCATTCCTATCTCTGCCCATTTGCCTGTGTTATTCACTTTGACGCTCTCCTCCAACCTGGATGAGCCGTGCACCCCGTCAGTGGCCAGTCAGTTCCTCAGCTTTTAATTCTTTATCAGACTCAGAGCGAATCTGTCTTGAGTGTCGAGGATCTGACTGGGTTTTTTAATGTCACATGCACTGAGATCCTGGACTCGATTGCTCCTCTCAGGGTCAGTGTCTGAACCCTGGTTAAACGAGACAACGCGCGCTCTCAGGGGTGAATGTAGACGCGTTGGAAGGAAATGGAAGAAGGACAGGTTGCCTGTTTCTTTGCAGATTCTGAGAGGCTGTCTATCTGCTTACCAGAAAGCTGTCAAGGCAGCTAAATCCCAGTTCATGCCCAGTCTCATTTCTTCTAACAGCCACAGGCCTCAGGTGTTATTTAACATCTTAAATCAAATTATTCATCCAAGTAACACCCCTGGCATTGTGGCATCACTATCTATATGTGAGAGATTTTTATCCTGTTTTAAAGACAAAATCTCTGCGATCAGAGCTTCTCTCCCTCTTAGTAAGGCTTCTGATCCTTCTGTCCCTATTGTGTGCTAAGTTGTTTTCCAGCGGTTTCAGTCTGTGACACTAGATGAGCCGTTGAAGGTAGTCAAACAGCTAAGACCATCTGAGTGTTCTCTTGATTGACTGTCTTCCTCATAGACTGCTGAAGGATGTCTTTGTCGGGCCTTTTATTTTTAGGGTCATAAATGCCTCCCTTTCTTCAGGTTGTGTTACTTCTGCTTTTTAAACAGGCCATTGTACAGGCTTTAATTAAAAAACACAACCTGGATCCAAATATCCTGTTCAGTTACAGGCCTATTTCTAAACTCCTTTTTTTATCAAAGGTTTTAGAGAAAGTCTTCCACTTACAGCTACAATCTTGCCTGGACCAAATTGGAATTTTTGAGAAATTTCAATCTGGTTTTAAAGCACGTCACAGTACTGACACTGCTCTTTTAAAGATCTGATTTTAACAGTGGACTCTGGTAATCCAGCTGCCCTACTGCTTTTAGACCTGTCAGCAGCCTTTGACACAGACGACCACCAAATTTTACTCTACCGATTGGAGTTGTGTGTCGGCCTCAGAGGTTCAGTCCTAAAGTGGTTCCACTCCTATTTGTCTCAGAGGTCTTTCAGGGTTCAGCTAGGTCCCTATAACTCTGAAACGGCCCCTGTCGACTGTCGAGTGCCCCAAGGCTCCATTTTGGGTCCAATCCTTTTTATTTTATATATGCTGCCACTAGGGTCCATCCTGAGGAGTCACAACATTTCTTTCCACTGTTTTGCTGATGATCCCCAAATGTATCTCCCCCTTAAGCCTGATCCAGGTTGCATGGAGAATGCAATCAACTGTCTACATGCCATTAAAACCTGGATGGGCTTACATTTTTTAAGTTTGAATGATAACGAAACATAGATTGTTTTATTTGGCCATCTTTTTAATTTAGCTGCTCACAGCACTGTGGGCTCCCTGCTTGTTTTTACTCGCAATTGTATAAAGAACCTTGGTGTCTTCTTTGGCACTGATTTAAAATTTGACAAACAGATCTCTTCTGTTGTCAAGACAAGATTCTTTCAGATGCGTCTCTTAGCAAAGGTGAAGTCATACATCCCTGTAAACCAGTTTGAGCATGTTGTCCATTTGTTTATTTCTTCTTGACTGGGTTACTGGGACTAGTCCTCCGTCCACCGGCTGCAGATGGTCCAAAATGCACCGGCCCATCTTCTGTCTGGAACCAGAAGACGGGACCATATCACCCACGTACTGGCCACTGGCTTCCTCTCACTTACAGGGTCCAGTTCAAGATTTTATTGTTTGTTTTTAAGAGCCTGAATGGTTTGGCACCCCCTTACCTTTCAGAGCTTTTAACTGTGCACATCCCGGCCAGAGAAACATGTTCCTCAAATCACCGCTTTTTAGACATACCAAGAACCCGACCGAAGACAAAAGGTGACAGACCATTTTCTGTGGCAGGCCCAAGGCTTTGGAACGCTCTGCCCCAACATATCACACATGCACAGTCAACTGAGCATTTTAAATCTTTTTTAAAGACGCACCTATTTACACTGGCTTTTAATCCAAGTGTGTGACTTGTTTTATGTTCTGGTTGTGTTTTTAGATGCTATTTATTTTACTACTGTGTATCCACTTTTTTTTTTTTAAATCAGTTTTAGTATATGTTGTATTTATTCTTATTTTACTAGCTTTTAATATATCTTGCATTTTAATCTGCAGATTTGTACAGCACTTGGAGCACTTTGCGTTGTTTTAAATGTGCTATATAAATAAACTTAACCTTAACCTTGAGGTGCATGAAATCCAATGGTTTTCTAAACAAACCTGACAAAACATAACTTAGATCTTTAGCACCAGCAAGACCTCAGTGAATGTGGTCACATTCATTGCATGGCTCACAGAATGTGGAGGACTATAACTGGCTTCCCGTTGTAAAAGCACTGTTAAAAAGCCAATGCCTTCCCCTGCAGTTAGGCAGCACAAATTGTGGAGATAACTTGCAGGAGTTTGTGGTCCAATCTTTTCATGAATCTGTTGATGTGGAGCTCCAGTTTAGATGTGGTTTCTTAGCAGGCTGTTCTCTGTGTGCAGCCGACAAAAAAAATACTGCATCTTTCAAATTTTGAACTTTTTTGTTTTTCAAGTTTTTAGATCATAAACCTGGGGTGAAAACTTGTCCTAGTAATGGTTTTACTCCAATTTAAGAAAATAAACTGAAATTCCCACACGCCCCCCCACACAAATATACTGTAACTGTAACTATGTTCAGTCATCAGTTAGAACTCAGTTTGATTTCTCTCCCTTGTTGACTTTTCATTACTTTTCTGTGCAACTTTTCCTTTACAGCTAGCTGGAATGCATGGAGAAGATGATGTTCTCTGTGTACTGTTATGATCTCATAAAATTTGGCGTTGATTGATTACTTGCTTACAACTCCTTCTCCTCCTCTATTTCTCTGTAGCCCATTAGTTATGGTAATGTTAGGTTAAATACGTCTTAACTCGCTTGTGATTGATTTACACATCCCCACCCATAAACATTTTCTCCCTGCTTTTTCTCCTCCAACCCTGTGTCCTCTTCATCTTCCTTCCTTTCTGTAAAGCACACCTTTTGGGCAAAGATACGGTTTGGATTGGAAGCAGTCAGGCTAAAAGCAGGCCAGGCTGTCAGCTCCAGTGTGCAGGCTGCTGACAGAGCGCGGACTGAAGGGTCAGGAGATAAATCTGCTGTGTCACGCAAACAGACAGCACAAGGAGCGATGCCTCTCCCAGGAGGACTACAGAATCAGACTATGAGGCTGTGATACATGACTTGTATTATACAGTAGAATACAGTGACAACACACACTCTACTAGATGGGGTTGTTCTCAAAAGTGCAATCTAATTAATTTACTTGAATCTAAAAACTTATCCTTTACCTCTACTCTGAATGTTATAAATCAACTGTGGACTGTTGGCACAGCACTTAATGGTATTTAGTGTTAAATACATCACTGCTACTGGAAAATTTAAGGTAATGAGGTTACATGTACAACAATATATAATTCTGATATGGTGATGTTACAGCAGTCACCTTTATCAACCCAACATTTGTCAAGTGTCAGACGTGACAAACATTAATGGCACAGCAATTGTTACCCCAATAATGTGCTGTTTTTAGTATACTGACACAGTTGATTGTCCAGAATCACACAGTGACAATACACTGCCTGGCCAAAATAAAAAGTCGCCACCAAAACAAAAAGGTCACACTCTAATATTTCCTTGGACTGCCTTTAGCTTTGATTATGGCACTGATTCACTGTGGCAATGTTTTAATAAGCTTCTGTAATGTCACAAGATTTATTTCCATTCAGTGTTGCATTAATTTTTCACCAAGATCTTGTATTGATGATGGGAGAGTCTGACCACTGTGCAAAGCCTTCTCCAGCACATCCCCAAAGATTCTCAATGGGGTTCAGGTCTAGACTCTGTGGTGGCCAATCCATGTGTGAAAATGATGTCTCGTGCTCCCTGAACTACTCTTTCACAATTTGAGCTCGATGAATCCTGGCATTGTCTTGGAATATGCCCATGCCATCTGGTCATTCTGTATATTTGGGTTCAGCTGACCACATTCTTTGGGCATATAATGTTGCTGAGCCTAGACCTAACCAACTGCAGCAATCTCAGTTCGTAGCACTGCCCCTCAGGCTTGTACAGTAGGCACTAGGCATGATGGGTGCATCACTTCATCCGCCTCTCTTCTTACCCTGATGTGCCCATCACTCTGGAACAGGGTAAATCTGGACTTATCAGATCACATGACCTTTTAACATTGCTCCAAAGTCCAATCTTTATGCTCCCTAGCACATTGAAGCCTTTTTTCTGGTTTTCTTAAGGCTACACAGCTGTTCAGTCCCAATCATTTGAGTTCCCTTCGCATTGTGCATGTGGAAATGATCTTACTTTCATTATTAAACATAGCCCTGAGTTCCACTGTTGTTTTTCTTCGATTTGATTTCACCAAACGTTTAAGTGATTGCCGATCACAATCAATCAGGATTTTTGTCCAACCACATTTCTTCTTTGAAGACGATGGTTCCCCACTATCCTTCCAGTTTTTAATAATGTGTTGGACAGTTCTAAACCCAGTTTTGGTAGGTTCTGCAGTCTTCTTAGCTGTTTTCTCTGCTTGATGCATGCCAATGATTTGACCCGTCTCAAACAGACTAACATCTTTTCCGCAACCATGGGATGTGTCTTTCAACATGGTTGTTTAAGATATGAGAAGCTACTCATTGTATCAGTTGGGGTTAAATAACTTGTTGCCTTCTGAAAGACAGTTGCCCATGAAGTGATTATCCAATAGGAGGCTCATACCTATTTGCTTAGCTAAATCCAGGTGGCAACTTTCTTTTGGCCAGGCAGTGTATATACATCTACTGACACCACAGAAGTCCTAACCACAGGGACAAAGGTACACAATTGTCCTGATGTCAGGTATCTACAAGTTAAAATGTTGTGAAGCTAAAAGCAATGGAGTGCAACGCATTCTCAGCCTGACAAATTATACACTTCTTTTCACACTTCGGGTGTTAATGCAGGGGCTTCGATGCTTAAGGGACCCAGTGAACTCCAGACTAACCTCTGCATGATAGCACTTCTCCATAAATCAAACACAAAATAATATGTTTGCAAAACGCATGCACATAGGACATTATTTTTTGTCTTTGTAGGAAGAACATATTTACTGCAGTTCAGTTTTGTGCAAATACATAAGGAGTGTTCTCTCACTGGTGCACAGATGATAGCACAAAACATTAAAACATTTTTTAAACAAATACAAATGTACACCCACCTGTCTCTGTCTCCAGCAGTGATGGTATGAAGGTGATTGGCAGCTCCATCAGCGCAGGCCTTAAGCAGAGCTAAATGAAGAAAGAGACTTGAGTTACATATTAAGAAGTATGTTTTGAATTTTAGCCTCAATAAGACAGTTGCTTTAGACTGCTAGTTTGAAGACACTGTTTCTTAGAAGCCAGTTCAGTTCATGTGGTTCCACTGATGATTAAACAAGTTTTCACTCATGCAAACATGAACTACTGTATGTATAGCTGTATACATCTGATTAGTTTTATCCTTTTGCAATGCCATAATCTGACAGGTGCAGAAATGGCATGCAACCTCTAAACACATTTAAAAACCATTACCACTGACATGAAACACCACTCATGACTCTTTCTGCAGAAGTGAGATTATAAAGAAAAGCCAAACCACACACAGTAGTCCAATGTCACTCTAGTGTTAGGTACATTTGACATATGTTTGAATAACATACTGCATATTCTGCTTTTGCTGTTTGCTTGGTGATGCCAAAAGTCATGCCATCATGCAGCACTCTTCTGTTATTTACCACAAACTTTAAAACCGTTAGACATGGTAATGTAATTGAACTTTTTAATCTATAATACAAATGTTAAAGGCTAAATTCTCTTGTGCTGCAGCTTCATTTAGCTGATTTTTAGAGTGCTTGGTGCTCAAAAAATTAGATCTTACAAAAGGAAGAAGAGAAGTGAAGGAGCATTTGTCTAATTTAAAAACAGACAAAGGAGGCAATTATTTGTTAGTCCTGAAAGTATTTTCAAGTTCGTCTCATTGAGATGCAAACTATTTGCAAATATATGCACTTTCATGGCCTCTTTCTATTCAAATTGAACAGGCAGCTTATTTTTAAGAGCCTTTTTTTCTGTGTACAGCTGTAGTGGTGCAAAGGGAGGAACTTCAAAGATATAGCTCTGTTTTTTTTTTTTTGTTCTTTCTTTTAAAGAAACCAAGGCCTGCACCAAAGAGACAGGCAACATCTATACATGTGTTTGCTGTCTCATTGGCCATCTTTCTCCAACTGCATCCATTACTGAAACACATTCCAGGCCACACATGTACACTGAGCAAAAATAGAAAAGCACTATGTACAATATTTGTGTAACGCGAGATGCGCGGCCCAAAATGAGCTCATGATGTCTTATATTGTAAAACGGTTAATTCTCTTGATTTGTAAACAAAGTTTGTGTCCATCTGTGCGACTGAGCACTTGCTCAGTGATTCCACCCACAACACAGCTGTGGCATGTCCAGATGCTGCTCAAACAGCATTAACAGTATTCAGGCACTCCTTATACTGGGGACAACAAAAGGACACCTCAAAATGTCACATTTCCTCAGGTGTCGCCATGCCACAGATGTCGCCATGCCACAGATGTCGCAAATCATGCGGGAACGGTTCCGGATACCATCCCATAGCTCCGTGTCGCCCTCAAAGAGGAATGGAATAACATTCCACAGGCCACAATTGACAATATTGTCAACTCCATGAGAGGACGATGTGTCGCTCTACGGGACGCCAATGGTGGACACGCAAGATATCGAGTTGTGATTTCTTTCAACCGGCCCCCACCGTGCTCATATGAATGTCCCTGAATGCCAGACGCCACTATCGTGTTGTAACAGACACTAATCTGTACCACACTGATCAACAAAATAAATTATGTGCGATTGTATTAGCAACACCTAATGCTATTAAGATTTAAAGTGTCACATGGTGCGTTTATATTTTTGCTCAGTGTACATGTTAGTTCATGCCAGAGCATATGGCCTCGGTTGGCTGTAAAAGAATACAGTAAATAAAATGAGAAAAAAAACCTCCAGTACAGCAGTACATTATACAATACCAGAACAAGTTTCTACAAGCAGTCTGTGAAAGCATGTCATCAAGTGAAAATGAAATAAATTTCACCTTCAAATGAATTTCACTTTGTTTGCCACTTCTCCCCTCACTCATTCCCCTTACTGTACTCAATACAAAACATAACTTGTTCTCCTCAGAGCAGCCTGACATGATTCATGTCATTCATTATGGGAAGCAACTGTCTGGCCCCTATTTTCTTCAATGAGCTGCATTATGTTGCTTTGAAAAGTTATTTATAAAATTGCAACTGTGTTCCAATGTCTAACAAAAAATATAGGTCATCAGTAATACTAACACAGTGGGAGAGAGCAGATGAAAGATACTTACAAATGCTACCTGATGGCTTGCAGCAGCTGTAAAAGTGCATATTACTTCATTATTAATAATGTTTTTTGTGACCGTCAATCTGACACAGTGGCAGGTAAAGTAACCTTTAAAACTTCCTACTTCATATTGGAGCACCTTGTCGATTAGTCCTGTGGAAAACAACAAATATGAGTAGATAATAAACATAAAGGCTATTATGTGAACTAGGGCCGAAATTTTATTTGTCTACCATTGCCACAGTCAATTATTTATCTTTATTAATGTGTAACTTGTCTTTTGACACATTAGATCGGATTCCTTTAACTAACAACCAAACAATCGAGGAAAACACTAATGAAAACTATAGCTACAAATATAAGATCCTGTTTTACGCTAACCACTAAATCTTACACACTGATCCTTTAACAATGCATACTGTATGCCCATACATACTTATATATACTTGCACATGCAAATACAGATATATCTCTTACACCTGATTTTCAGAGTTACTGTAAATGAAAAGGAATCATAATTTCCACTGAAGGATATCACTCTCCGTAGAACTATCCTCACCTTGAGCACTTAAAAAGTAATATAATGCAGAAGCATTTGCATTGGTGTAAATAAGACACTTAAACTCAAGGCAGTACTTTTATTCATAACCCCCACCACCTGCTCTCGATGTAGCGCATCAAGAAATGATTGGAATGTAAATGACTCATTATCTCTGACAGAGTGCAAAGGCTGAGAAAGTTTTCAAATGACAACTTCTCAGAAAACTGAGAACCTCTTTTTTAAGCCATGTGGTGACAGACTGTAAAGCTATCAGTCATTATCTGTATCTAAGCATCTGCACACACACACACACACACACACACAAAATCATACACATGGAATAATTTTCCGACTTAGGGTTCTAGAACATTTACTTCTGTCTGTCAATCATTTATCCAGCTCTGTTTGCTTGGCATGCCATGAAAACACAACCACGGCTACAGGAGATGGTGTAATTGAACAAAGTGTATCTCTGTGTTTTATGAGATAAGATATTCTAAACACACATTTATATCACTTCTCATTGTATGCATTTTCAGGCAATAAAGTCTTTGTCCATGTTACAGTATCTAAAATCAGTCACCTCTCGGATGTTTTCACCTCCTATGGTTCTTACAAATGGAATCATGGTCAATATAATTTAGCTTTTCTGACAAGGATTTATAAAATGAGAACAAATGTAATGTTAGTAAGTAATTAATGACTGCAGAAATATTCATCCAAATGGGTTTCTCTGGAAGGTCCATGATTTCTAACTACAATTAAACCATGAAGACAAAAGAAAACTTCAAGCAGCTTTGAGAAAAGATTATTGAAAAGTTAGGGAATGGAAAATTTCCAAGTCAGTGAAAATCTCTTTAAGTTCAGTTAAATCCATCATTAAGAAATGAAAGGACTATGACACGTAAATCTGCCAAGAGCACAAACTGAGTGACCCTGAAGGAGACAAGAGAGGGAGGACGCCAAGAACCCTATGAGTACTCGACTATGCAGACAACAACTGTTCCCCTAGTTCTTCAGCAGTCAAAGCTGCATGGGAGAGTGGAAAAGAAGAAGCCACTGCTAAGGAACTCTGAACTAGATTTCACTCATAGACATGTGGGAGACTGTAAGAAGGTTCTTTCATCCGATGAGACCAAAATATCCATCAGAGCAGACACTATGACACTGAACAGACAGACACCAAACACTGCATGTAACCACACACACACCATCTCCACATGAAGCATGGTGGTGACAACATCATGCTGTGGGGATGCGTCTCAGCAACAAGCCCCAGAAAGCTTGTAAAAGTAGAGGGCAAGATGAATGCAGAAAATGTGGGAAAATCCTGGAGGAAAATCAGATTCAGTCTGCAAGAAAAGACAAAGGCGAAGGTGTGAGGGATACAGCGAAATGTACTCAGAAATAGTTTAAAGGCCACGAGGCAAGTGTTGTGGAGTGGTCGATTCGAAACCCAGACCTTGATTCAAAAAAGAATTTGTGGCTAGAATTGAAAAAGCCTGGTCGTGCCTGAACAACCTAAAATGTACAACCTAAAATTGTTCAGATAACCAAGCCTGATTAAGAGATCCACACAAACGTAGTCCTTTTCATGTCAAAAGCCAAATTTTATTGAACGTAATTCCATTTTTGGCAGCAATAAAAGGGACATACATCCAAGGCAGTGGATACCTTTTATTTGCACCGAATGATTTTCATATTTACACTAGAGAGCAGCTCATCTACAAACTGCAAACTACTGTGTATTTGTTTGATAAGGAAGTGGTTTCAGTATAGCATTTGACTGAACCCTTATTAAACTCTCTTCACCAGATTCTCAAAGTCCTCTCCTAGTGACTGCATATCAAATACCCGAAAGTCTTTTCTTGTTGTTTCAAGGTTTCTGTTCTTGACACAATTTCCTGAAGCTCCAAATTACACAAAAAATAATCAATATAATTTATCTTCACTGTAAAATAAAGTAAGACAAATGCCATGGGGAGTTTGTGTCTTTTTAAATATTTAAGCAGACAGTTTGTCTTTATCACAGTCAATAGCAAAAGTTCACAAAGTTGAGCAAAATTAGACTTGACCATTTACAGTCCACCCATAAT
>JAPQRQ010000014.1:21632820-21653428 GCA_037367365.1 Apogon talboti | reverse complement strand
ACTGTGCATTCATTGACAAAGTAAAAACAAAGCTGCTACAAAAGCCTTAATGGACCAAAGACTAAAGCAAAAGCTCTTTTCCCTCTTCGCCTTCACATAGCCATTTCATTTCTTTCTGATTTATCTCTTTCCTCCCATCTCTGCCCTTATGAATGACTGCTCATCCATTTTTTAAAGTTGTTGCCTTTTGTAGCAAAGCCAAAACTTCATATGCTAGTCTAAGCAATCCTTTATAACTTTCCAACCTCCCTGTCTTCTAAACTGTATTATGTAAATTCATCCAAACTGGAGTTTCTAAGCAGCATGTGCACAGCATATCCAAAACAAGCTTGTTTCTTTCCTCATTCCCGATACATCAGGAGTACAGTGGGGGGGCCCAAAAAGGTAAAACATCATAAAATTGTCACCGCAATATAAGTATCACCTTATGTCCTGCAAGAAAAGCCCTGAAGTGTAAACAGTTTAGTTTGGCTTGGCTGAAAAAGTGCAGAAAAAAATGTGCCCTGTGTGTTTGCGACTTTGTTGCTGCAGTGGGCTTGATGTTGTTAAAAAGTTCACATCAGTGGAAGGTCACTTCCAATACGAAAGTCAACCCCAGCAGTGTATAGTAGAGGCAAAGGAAGGGAAAGAGGGGATGCAGAAGTGATACAAAGAGATGGGGGGGAGAAAAGAGGACATGAGGAGGGGTAGGTGAGGAGTAGATTTGTCAGTCTTGTCTCTTAATTGGCTGGAGGTGTACAGAGAACAAAAGACAAACCCAACCAGCCGTGACTTTTCAGATAACCCTTCATCGCACACACTCACCTCCCCGCACACATGCACACAAGGAGCTTCACGGCCTTTCCTGCACCCTGTTCAAAGAAATGTCACCTTGGGATTCTTTTTAAAGCGCCAGACAGCATAAATACCACAAACACACACATATACAGCACATGTACACACACAAAATACAAGCATGCAACGTTGTGCATAGATATTCCAGGAACAGGCATTTATAATTAAAACTGTGAAATTTAAAAGGCTAACTGTGCTCACATGGGATTTTAAAATGCAGACATCCAGGGGCTGTTTTTATATTCTCCACTGAGAGTCTAGATAAGCATTTCCACTGAAAGATTAAATTAAAGACTCCATACAAACATAATCCAAAGTTATCTAATCAAGAAGAAGTAGCTCACCAGACTGTACAGTTAGGAGAACAATTTTCTGTGATTCAGGAAATCTCAGCCACATCTTCTTATACCTTCGATAGCGCGTGACACATTTATCAACACAATTACATCATCAGGAGGATGCGTGTGCTCGGATCTGTTTGTGCCGCAACCGCTGGAAGATTATTTGCTCACGCAGGGAAATCTTTAGTATAAATCTTGGGTTTATGCGGTAAGCAAACTCAATAGTGCAGCCTGTAGTGCTTAGCTAATAGTTTGCGTAAAGGTGTATTTCAGGGGGTGCTGAAAGGCTGCTGTCAGTTTGCAATCACAATGGAATGTCTTCAGACTGATGTTGGCCTTTGTGCCTTATTGATTTTTTCCAGTGTACCAGCTCAGGCAATAAACACCAACATCATGTTCTTATAGTTGTGTGCACGAATGTCGAGCATATGTTAAGATAAGACAAGCTGTACCTTCAGACACAGTGCCTTCTGTGGATAAAAGCTATGATTATAGATTTAAAAACTTTTAATACCAATCAATGGCGTTAAGAGGCTGATGAAGCAGAGCTGAGATAGACGACAGGTCTTTTTAATGCTAATAAGCCTACAATTAGCTGCTAGGAATGCAGCTTGAATTACAGGACCGACTTTCTTTCCATTTTTCCATCCTTTCCACACTGTGAATGATGTGATTATACGACTAGATATGACCTGTTAATACAGGTCAATGAATATCAGATATCTAAATCAGTTTGAACAGCTTAAGTGAAGAGTTTTAACTCTGAGTGAGCATCACGTATTGCTTTGATATTTGAAAGAGTTTTTTGTGTAAATGCTGTGACAAACATGGGATGCAAACCTTTAGTTATTTTTTATGATGATATGAGTAAACAATAATCCTATCCTTACAATGCAGTGAAACGTGGACAAACAAAAGTTTATCTATTGCAGCTACTTCCTAGCAGGCGAGGCAGTTATTTTCCATGCCAGTTATAAAACTATATTAGCTCTGTGCAGATTTGTTCTTCAAAATTGCATAATAATATGTGTAGCTGTTATAAAAAACAAACTTGAAGCTACAGACAGAACTACAAGTACCTATTCTCTGCTCTGGGGGCCAAACTGCTGTATGATCTCCTTGACCTCTACAGCGTTGGTAAAGCCTGCCCTTAGGTACATATCAACTTTCCTTCCACCGCACACAGACAGACAGACACACACACACACACACACACACACACATTGTAAGAGAACTCACATAAACCTTGACCTAAAAGTAGTGGCTCCAGGCAGCTTTAACCAGCCTCCATTCCAGGGCTGCAAGCCAGTCAGTATTGATAATTTGGAGATTTGGAGAGCTGATTCTGTTTAATTATTATTTTTCAACAAAGATTTGTGGTCATTTAACGATCATGCTTTAACGTGCAAATCCGCATGTGTTTAAAGGTGGATTTTTGTCACATTTACAATGTTTTGTTGTGACAAAGTTAGATGACAATGGGGATTATATTCAGGAGAGAGATGATTTATGCATGCCAGAGAGAATGGGAGACGCACAGAGAAGACAAGTATGACAGAGATGTAAGTGTGTGTTTAGGAGGAAGGCAGATTCTCTGTTAGCTTCAGTTTTTGTGTCTGCCAGGGATTTAGCGACTGCTGGTTTATGTTTTAAACGCTGCATACAAATATGCACCTGTGCATATGTATCTGACTGTGTGCGTATCTGTTTGCACAAGGGAAATGTGTGTTTGAAAGACAGGTACCTGAGGGCAGCAGGCAGTCCAAAGGCGTCAACTCTTCATCCATGGCCCAGATCCGGAGGAGCCTGTCTTCAGTCAGCAAACTCAACTGGAATGGAAGAGATGAAGACACACTCACTGCTACTGCTCCTCTTGTTTTTTTTGGTTTTTTTTTGTTTTACAGTAAGTGTTTTCGATTGTATTCTTATGATGAGTTTGTTGTTCTTAAGCTAAAGAAATAGATTTCCGTGCAATGTCAGCAGTGACGTTATTAAAAACACAGCATACTGTAGGTCTTTGTCAGGTGTTTCAGGTACTTTCTTATAATAGCAACTCAACCTTTTGTCTAGCATTATATAAACCCCAAGCACCAGGTGTGCATTAGATAATACACTTGAAAGTAAAGCAGGAAAACGTTTGCTGTTCCCGGCTTCGAAAACTAATATTCACTGCCTTTGTCATCATAGAGGTTGGTGACAAATTAAAACGCTGAATAAATAAACAGAGCAACCAAACTAATGCAGATGCTTCCACACAGGAGCACTGCATGGTTCAATTAAGCAATTAGCATCCGCGCTGTGGTATGTATAAAAATGCTGAGAATGTTTACCCTAATGTTGAATCAAGATGAATAAAAGAAAAGACATAATTATGTAGTAGATGGAATCTGTTATGCTGTAGGGGCATGATCGAAATCCCTTTCTAATCAAATCACAGTTGTTAGAAATCACACTTTTTACATGAGACATTTTTATCCTGAATGAAGTGTATTTTTTTGCCCAGATGACAATGTCAAAATATAAAATGTTAAGATGAAAGATCTTCATCCTCCAGTAGAGTTCACAGACTTGTAGAATCAATGCCAAGGTGCTCCAAAGTTGGACCAACACCTTATTATGATTCTTTGCCCTTTAATTTGTCACTCATTGGTATATATTAGAGATATTTGTTAGTAAAACATGCAAACATGTATACTTTGACAAAATCCATTCATTTAATCCTAACGCAAAAGAAAAAAAATCCAAAACCTCATCTTCTGAAATGACCCTTTAAAGCTTGCACTTTAAAACAACACAATCACATAGAAAACAAAATCTACCCACTACACAAGACTATTTCTATTTTGGTTGATGATGAACAAAGATGTTACCATAATCAAATAAAATAGGAATTATTTATTCATATTTCCTGCAAGGAATTGAAAAAAGTTTTTCCATACTTACAGAATTCGCATAATGTAGCTTAAACGTATATTTATGAGTAATGAAAGACAGTGAATTAAATGTTTATCAAATATTAACAATACGTGATAATGAGTGCAAATTAGGTTAACTACTCACAATATATGTTTTAAAGCAGTAAAGTAGAGCCCGCTGTCATGGTTTCTTAAAAATTAGCCAGTTCAGGCATAACTGTTGCTCTTGTGTTGCAGTTACTCCAGTCACATTCCCACATGTTAATAATAAGGTCCTTAAAAACAATGATTGACCTGCTGAGGTTTTGGTGACACATACTGAGCAACACTTGCACCTTGAAGCTGGACTTTGGCATCCTAGTCTATTGTGATTGCTAATGCACTCCCTTTGAAATTATAGCCACTAACCACAAATGCTTACACCACACAGCAAGATTATAAAAATATGTTTGTGTCAGTAGCGAACACAAATAGTAGAAGGACAAAAGAGAAAAAACGTGAAAAACACTTGTGCAAAGCATAAGATGTAATAAATAGATAAATACATAAACACATTCATGCAGGTAGGACATCAGAACTTATCAAAATGACTTTTCCTCACTCTAATGTTGGTCCACAGTGCTTCTTTATCAAGCTTTGTTTAAAACCTTTATGTGTGGTGTTTAGTTCTTACATGATGTAGTTTTCCGTATATATGTATGAAGATATGGTCATAACAGTGGTCCAAAATGATGACTTTTTGGTTATAACGCAATAATTGTCTGGGGGGGAGAACCGTCAAACCCACCACACCCATGAAAACCTGGAAAAAACTCTGCACATACAGTACTGTGCAAAAGTCGTCGTCCAACATTAGCTTCTCATGACCACACATATGTAATTCTCAGTCTCTGTATTAAGATACAGTCTGGATATATGTGAAGTATGTACAGCAGTAAAAACTAAAGTTTCAGAGAAAAAAACAGCTTCTATAAACCACAGTGGTAGTGTTTAGTGTGGCCTCCCTTTGCATGTAACATTCACTCTTTTGTTCAGATAATGAGATTTATTGCATTGATTTTGTTATGTTTATTCCAGGTTTCATTCAACACATATCAGATGTTTGAAACTGTTTGTGCCGCTTCTCTTCATGGCGTCAGGGTCACACTAAATAGTGACTTTAACATTTGCAACCCATTCAGTTCAGTTATTTTGTGTGTCTTTTATGGACGTGCACATATTCCTTGGTTTTTCTTGTTGTATCTTAAGAAAAAAAGAATGAGAAAAAAGTGTGTATGTGCATTTTAACCCTGCAAAAACAACAAACCTATGGGTGGCCCAAGACTTTTGCAGGGTAGAAATATGCATACATTTTTTTTTCTTAAGATACAAGAAAAAAGTGTAAATCCATAAAAGACACACAAAATAACTGAACTACAAGGGTATCCAAATGTATAAATTATAGGTATGTAGTCCAATACACAACACAACATGAATGTAAGTAAGAGGAAAAGTAACTTATTTATCCCTCCTCAAACAACACAAGCATAAAAGAAGATTAAAACTGTAAATCGTCATGGGTTATAGCGCCTAATCCACATCACGTGCCTACAAAATAATGTTTACATTTTTGCTTGTGACATGATGCAGCATAACAGACTGAGTATAAACCAAGGATCCCATATTCAGTCTGGTAAATGCACTGTCTTAAGGTTTTACTAGTTTTAGAGGGAAAACAGGTCTTCGACAGTCTATGTAAGCATTAAAACATCTGTAATAACATAAAACATCTGTGTGAAAACGTGGGCAGGAACATGGAGAAAATAGTCCCGCTCATATAAAACCCCCCCCACACACATTAACCGACACCGATTTCTACTGAAAATAAACCCAAACCAATAGTTTAATGTTGCGGTGAGAGTCATTTCATCATAAAGGAAGACAAAATGAATAAAAAACTTACTGAATGAACCGGCTTCCGCCGCCAGTTCCGTAAACAGTCAACGACGTGTTAGAGAGTCGACTCAGCAGCGCGGAGGGAGACAGGAAAATGTTATGGGGACACCTAGAGGACAAAAGGGGAATTACTCGGGGAATTTTGAGGAGAGTGAAGGGCTCTTTTAAATCAAGACATATTGTGATTTTAATATACGTCTCATCTGGTGGAAATTATCCCAAATCGAGAGCGCTTGCCTGTTCCAATCACTGCTGCTTTATAGTAGAACTAATACTGAACAGATGTCCTATTTAATATCTAATTAACAAAACAACAACTAAATTCCTCCAATATTGCAAGCGAGTGAATATATTATTAAACAGATGTTACGCTACTGTGTTTATATTTAAGGCTGTGTGCAAAATTAGACCTAAATGTCACAGAACCCTTAAACAGATCTGCATTAACACCGCTGACCTGTACATGATGGGACTTTTATTGAGGGAGACTATTTTTCATTTCATTTTAATTTAGCTTAATGGAGCTTTAACAGGCAGACCATTAGATGCTTCAGTGATCCTCCTCCAGGGAGATCTACCAGGTCTTGCTTTAAGAGTAGAATAAGGTAGATGAACCGTTACAGTGTGTTCCCAGTTTTCTCTGATGCTGCTTTGAGATTATGCTCTCTGTATTCTTTCTAGGAATATGCAAGCTGGTGCTACACCACGGCTGTTACATTCACATAGTGGATATTTTATGGGCTGATTTAAGTATTTATTACATATCTTTCTGAAAAATTCATGAGCTTGGGGGTTCTCAAACTTTGCAGAGGACGTGCTGTAAATAAGCTCTAAACATTTCTGTTTAGAAAAAAATCTAAAATATAATGCATTACAGAAGAATAGACGATCACCTAGCAAAATTAATTGCAATAGAACCTGAAAAGAAAAGCTGAGTAATGAGATCACCTAATGGTTCAAAGCAATGATTTATATTGAATTAGTTATAAATAGCAACCATTGAGTACACAGCCTCCCACTCAGTTCATACTCGCATGCACACAAAAAGAAATTCACTGAGACACAAAAACAGGTGCAGCAAAAATGCCGACACATGGCAGTATTATTGCAAATAAAGCAAAAGACACACAGGTAAGCAAACATTATGAACACATAGTAGCAGTAAAGTGATGTTGTGCACCCTCCTCAAGTGACAAATTTCTGCAAAAAGCAGCATAAAGTGTCTCAATAAGGGCCACTGGATGAGCTTTGGTTCTCATGGGATGGATTCTACAGGTCTCTGAAGTCTACTGTAGGGATGAACACCATTCTTCCACAACATATTCCCTTATTTGGGGTTTTGATGATGGAGGTGGAGAGCTTGGTCCAACACGTCAGTCAAACATCTCCCAAAGGTATTCACTTGGAAAGAGATCTAAAGGCCATAGCAAATGAGTCACGTACTTTTTTATACTCTCACTATTCACTGACCCCTTGTGTCTGATGTGTGTGTGTGTGTGTGTGTGTGTTATCATCCTGCAAAAGACTACTCCTATCTGCTTTTTCCCATAATTTGTCACCCGCCTGCATCACGAAACAACGGTAGAAGCAGTGTAATGTGAGAATCCAAATCACTCTCAAGGCGAATCCGCTCCGGAGGCTCCTTAAAACAACCATTCTCTCATCACTCCCCATTTGTTCTGTCTCCAGGACACACTGCGCGTCGATGGAAATGTCACTCAAACACACACACTCACAACACCTTCAACACAGACATATATGGGAAACCCACAGGAACATGCATGCTATGCTCAGGTGCATAGGAAGTCATTCATTCTGCAGGCATGAATTATAAATACATCTATGAATAAATTCCAGGTTGAGTGCATTCTTCATTGGCAAGGATTTTTTTTCAAGGCCATACCACCTGAATGTTTGATCACATCTCCCGCTCTCTTAGTCTCTCTTCATCTATCAAACTAGTGCACTCTTTTAGTCGTCCTAATATTTACCATTTCCCGTTCCTTTTAGCCCCCTTTTGTACCTTTACCTTCGTCCTGCAGCTGTCATGTTTTTTTATGTGCTCATTAAATTGCTCTTTTCATCTCATTCCTATGGCTGAAATTCGCAAACACATTTTTCGTGTCCATGCATAGTGTGAGAAAGTAGTGAATGAGAGAAAAATCAGCGACGAGAACATATACAGTAAAGCTGTGACTCATTGCAAAACAACATGATTAATTAACCCTCAATTACTTAAACATCAGCCTGCAACCAAAAGCATACTGATCTAAAATGTTTAATACCTTCTGAGCCAATAATCGTATCAATACATTTTAATAGTTCAGGTAAAATGCGGTTTCTCAGCTTTTCAGCAGCATCAGATATGACCCATTTGGGCTCTGTAGTGAATACTTATTTACCACTAAAACACACATAGTTTGACAAATGACAGTGGATGTAGATACTTGATTTTAGTTCATTTTATGATATATTGAGCGGAAAATGTCACTTTATCTTCAGTTTTCCCTGTTTTAATATAATAACGTCTGGATTTACTCTGAGCTTTGATGGATTTCTACATGACCAGTAAATTAAATATAGTAAAATACTGGATTTTCACTGAAAAATGCAAAATGCAGAGGATGATATTATAATGATCTGTAATAAATCACTCAGGAAATAGACAAATCATCACCTCTAGGTCTAAACATAATTATAAGGTCTTTCATTAAATGTGAAATCATGTCATTCACCATTCATTTCAAATACCACCATTTACCAGTGTTTTTTTTTTTACTCGTGTTTTTCTAGGCTGACTCGTGTCACAAAGTTTTTCAACCACAGTAAAAAGACTCACATTGAATGCACAGCTTGAAAATGCTCACAGCTGGCAGATGGCTAAAGCGCAGAAAAAACACTATTCCCAAGAAGTGAACCTCAGCCCGGCATTCATTTTGCTGTCTTTCTTTCACTGTGCAAGGTAATAATAGAAGTATCAAAATCTCCTGCCAATTGCTTTTTAATTATCTCTTTGTGGAACATTATGGTTGGTCTCTGGGTTTTGGCTATCTACTGTGTGCAGCTAATTACCTTCATTATTTGAAACATCAGGACCAGTGGCTCTGTTGCCAGTTTCTCACCTGCCTGAAATTGCGAGGCGGCGTCGGGTCATGAACAACAGTGTTAGTTACCAGAGGTGAAATGATTACTGCGCTCAGTCGTTTCGTCCAAATTTACCACCTGCCGGCAAACTTTATAAGAGGGAAGTACCGGTGTGGACGTTTTTTGTATTTCATTTGCGCTTCAAGGTCATACCACAGCGAGGAGAGTGTGTTTGTCTTCAGTTCAATTTAATATCCCCTATCAGCGCATGCACGGGTCATATTATTACCCACCTCACCCCTGGTAGAATACAACTGTTACTGTGACAGATAATAAAACAAAAAAAAGAGGCAGACTCTAACTGACATGCAAATTCACTCTTTTTCCCTTTCCCTACTTTTAATATCATTACCCTAACTCCTTTCTGTCACTTCGCTTTCACCTGTTCATTTCTCTCAATAATGCACTTTTCCTTTGTCTCTCCTTTATTCTTTTTTTATCTGTCTGCACCTCACATCCCAGCTGCCGTTTTTCCCCTCTCTCTGCATCTCTTTTGTCGCTTCTTTCAGCTTTACGTCGTCCCATTATGCCTGTCTGCTCATTTCCATCAACCTCCTTGGTTTTCTATTCGTGCAGCAACATTTCATTTCTCGTTTTAATTTGTTTTTAGGTTTTATAATTTGAAACGGTCGAGGGATTTTACAGCTCAGCCGGAGTTTGGGGTCAGCTCCTTGCACCGGCTACTTCTGAAGAAGTAGGTGCAGGGGGGTATGTGTGTGTAGCGGAATTAGTCATAAGTAGGCCATTTTTCTTTTTTATCTGCCAATGATGATGACCTATTTTAGTGGGGAAATTAACAAGACATAAGGGCAACAGGGGAGAGGCAGTTTTCACTTGTTTTTGAAGTTATATTTCGTGCCACAGTTAACTATCGGGCAAAAACAGCAGTTCAACGAGGTGCTTGGAAGGGTCTTTCACTCTCGCTGCTAACAAATGGCCCTTGGTGGAAAGAGACAGGGTTTAAATTACTCCAGATGTACCCGAGCTCTGAGGAATGGGTCGCTAAGAACAAGGGGAGTATATTACAGGTGGTGTCGAAGTTGAGGCTGCTGTTCTCTTAAGGTTCCCAGCGTGAGCAAGAAGGTGATTATGGACATCTCGGCAGCTTCTTCCCTGTGGCATTACCTTGCTGTTCTTAATCCCCCCAGAGGCCTCAGCTCATAAATCCAGCTGGATTTCTTTTGGCCACGATATCATTGCCTAAGGGCAGGTGTCCCTCACCTGCCTGTCCAGAAGCAGGGATAAACACCGACCTTGAGTGTGGGATGGCACCATTTCTGCAGCTAGAATAAACTCATATCTGTTCAAGAGGCCGACAGATGTACTCTTAGAGAGGACTGGAGCTGGTAGCTGAGTGCTGGACAGCCATTTTTTTCCCCACATGAAGCCAAAAAGTAGCCCCTGGGGTTATTAATCACTCATGCCTGTGATTCTACATATCTGTCCTACAGGGACTGGCAACCTGCCAGGGTATACATTAGTGAATGATGTAATATAGATTTAAGATGCATGAATGGTGATAAGGTTGGAGCCTGCCATCCAAGAAATGAATATTTCCGGTCGTGTATGTAACAACCCGGAGGCAGGTTTCTGTGAAGGCTCATATTACAAAGTTGGAGCACACCTTTTGTCACCTAGGGGCAGATAGAGAGGAGTCGGGCCGGACTGACCTCCTTCAAAGTGCTGGAGGGGCCGTGGGGGGTGCTGCTGTGGGCCCTGCCAGGCACTATGAGAGATGATACAGATGGTGTTGAGCAACGCCACTGGGGAGGAGATTTCTGAGCTCCCTGAGGTGAAGATACCAACAGAAACTGGGGTTTGGCAGAAGAAAGTGGGTAAACTCTCAGTGCATCTTGTCTGTGTTATTTTCTGCAGACGGAGAGCGGTGCTTGTACACAGCATGTGGGAAAGTCAGGAAGGCATGTGGATTCCATGTTGATTTGATTGAAATACTTGTTATAAAAAGCAACACCCACTAAGATGCACTGCCACAAAACAGTTCATGAACCGATCAATTGGTCCAATATGTTTAAACATATCCTCAAATGTAATGTAAATATTTGAACCTCATATCAGAAACTAACATCACACTGAGAATAAGAGTTGCTTAAGGGCAATGGGACTCACTGGAAGGGTCAGGTAACCCTCAGCTAGGTGTCATGTTAGAAAATAACCCAAAAGTGTTGCTCACTTTTCACCGTTTACAGACTCCACGTATTTTAATAGAACTCAGTGTTCGACGAAAGAAAGATCTGAGTAGGCGTCATGAGGCATATGTGCTGCATTCTTTATGTAAAGAGATCAGTGTGTTATTGAATTTTCTGTTTTGAAACCAAGTTTCTCACATGGGTGATGCACAATATAAGGATGAGTGCTTAGGTTGTGGGCAATGTTAAAAGGGATGGTCTCGGCCTGCCTTAGGGTGAAGGAAATGTGCTTTGTCTTGAAATAGTCATGGGGAAATATGCTTAGGGCCTGTGCAATTAAATAAATATATAGTATACTGGGAAGGGTCTGGCTGTTTGCATTTCATTGCCAGTAACTCTTGCTGCTTTTGCTGACATCGTGGTTTTCTGGTATTTTTAAGAAAACATTGTTGAGAAAAAGAACAAGAAGAAAATCAAATCTATTATATATACAGTCTGGCCGAAGAAAAAGTCCCTAGAAATCGGTAGGAGCCTTCCATTGAGTAAATACTGCGATGATTAAAATGTTTCAACACGCAGCAAGTTATTAAACCCCTACTGATGCTGTGAGTAGCTTCTCATCTCTTAAAGGGATTTTATGTAGTATTGATGTTCCAAAGTCTCAGCAGATGTTGAAGGTCATGTAGCAGAACACACTTAGCCACCAACAAAAACAAAACTATGTAAAAAAAAAAAAAAAACCCCAAAAAACAAACAAACAAACAAAAAAACCCAGCTACAGTAACACCACAGATCACCTCTGTTTTCTGTACAGTTTGTGTTGTCAATAGCTGCATGAAAGATCTGTTTGGAATCACCCAAAACAAGGTCAAAACTGATACAAATTAATCTGAACTATGGATAAGTAAATAGGAACTTAACAAAAATAATAACGTCATATAATAACTTTATACCTTCATAAGCTTCATAATAAAACTCACCTTTGTGGAAGAAATGCTGGAATGTCAACATCAATCAAAAACATAAGTCCTTTTAGAAACAAAAAAAAATGCCTTAAAAATGGCATATTTAAAACTTGAATAATAATAATAGTGAACTATCATCTTTGAAGAAAAATTATGCTTGATGAAAAATGTGACATTCTAGTCTTAGTTCTCAATTCTGCTTGTTTTTGTTTATTTGCTCATATTATTTTTAAAACTTGTACAGAATTATATTCCACTTTAGATTTACCACAGTTCTGAGCCCATCCATCCATCCATCCATCCATCCATCCATCCATCCATCCATCCATCCATCCATCCATCCATCCATCCATCCATCCACCCACAACATGAGCATAAGGAAAAAGGTAAACAAACAATGAAATGACATGAAGGATAGCAGCAACATGTAGCCTATTTTGCTAATGCTGACACTGTAGGCGTTGCCATAGTCAACAAGACAAGACCGGATGTTTAGAAAATGACAGGAAGTGTACGTCATACTCTGAAAGAAATCAAATAATGGACTGAAACATGTAAACCATGTTTTTTTTTTCGATTATCGCATTTCTGAGGTGCATATGATGCCTTGCATCATATGATGCCTTGCATCTGATTACAGCAATTATCGGATTATTCCCAGTTATCAGATATTTATCGTCATGTAAACCGGCTCAATAATACAAGAATCTACACAATGCCGTAGCGAATGCATACCATAAGCAAAGCTACAATCAAATCAATGAAATATAGGAGTGTAGTTTAATACTGAGATGATCCTTTATGAACAGATATAGTGTCTGATTTATCATTGGCTCCTATAATTAATGTTATTGGATTTATATGTGATGAAATACTTTAATCATTTCATTTCACTCATCAACAAGTCTATAGCTTTTGTGGGTCTCCCTCTTTCACCTCCTCCTGCCATACCACTACTTCATTCCTCCCTTAAAACACCATTGATCTATCTCTCCCTCTCCTGCCCAGTCTCTTGGGTTCTGTGATGTCTAAACACACAGTCCTACAGAAACTCTGACACCGAATCAATCAGTTTAATGAATGAAGTGTCTTCTGACTCTCCACTGCCATTTCTCCGACAGACTCTTTGTAGAACCTTTCCTATCTTATAATGTGTTTTTCTTTTCTTTTTTTTGTTTTTGTTTTGTTGCGCTTCCAGTCATTTCTTTTTTTACCCTTTTATTGTCAGTGCTGTTAACCTAAAATTCCCACAGTTAAATGTAATCTTACTCATGCAATCTTCAAGTTTTTGTATTCATCTGTGAATCTCTCCCTGGTATTAGACAGTTATCTGATGGCATTTTATTGGTACAGTACAATAATACAGCCCTTTGCATCTCTAGTGAAGGTTGTACCTCTTATTACATTGTTATATGTGTGAAGTCATATATATATTCTCTTACTGTGATTGGCATACGGCAGCTGATTGTATATTAATGTGAAGGTTAGAAATGTGATCTGGGATGTGACCTCAGATCAGTTTGAATAGGCACCGAAGCAGGTTGATGTTGCACAATAATGAACGCTCTAATATGATGATGTTCAGCACAAATAAAAAGTGAAAACACTGTCTTAGTCATAACAGTGGAGTCACATCAGAAGATCCAGATGAAGTGGATGATGACTTACATGAGACCGCCTTGGCTATGAAGGGAAAAAAAAATCAGAGGGTAAATCCATGTGAAGCTTTTTCTAGTCCACGGCTGACTTTATTTTAGTGGTCATATGCACAAAAAGGTTAGCTCTAATTACTTTCTTGTCTTTTTAATGGAGTGCCTTGTGTTGGCTCCAGCATTATCAATAATTAAAATGCAGAAAGAATATTATTTCTCACACCCACTGCTGTCCTACAGGGTGGCTGTGGATGATTCCCATGTTTTCCTCACCTCTTTGCTTTCTTTCATAGGTGAAAAAATACAGAAAATGTTCTTAGGGTATATTTTTTGTCACTGGATGGAACAATGAAATCTCAGGAGAGATCTTCAGGTGTTCCTTTGGTGTGTGTGTGTGTGAGCAGTCTCTGTGGGATGTTCTTCATATTGCCAGTGTTTGAGCACAGACCAGCGTGTTACATTTTGCTTGCTTTTCAGACCTCAACACACAGGCGCTACATGGTGAATTTACTATAAAAGAACATGTGAGCAAACAGAACAGAGAATGAAAAGATGACAGTGGATCAGAAATTACTTTTCATTTCAGACAGAATTCAAACTGGAGGAGAAAATGGGCACAAAACACATTATGTGGATTGGACAATAGTGTAAAGGATAACAGCCTATTGAAATGATGCTATCTCTGCTGAACAGTGTGTTCTTGTGTGGATATAAGTTGGGCCTTTATTCCCGTGTTGGCATCACAAAACCATTTTAGGTTTATGCAAATCTAAATCCTAAGTCACTGCTGCACTACCACACGGCCATACGTAAAAAGTAATTGAAAGATTTCCAAATGGTTCCAGGTCCAGGTGGATTATATTTCAGAACATGGAATAGACAGATGTCAGAGTCACTTTCTGAAGGCTTTTATGAAATGATACAAGGTTTTTGCCCTGAGGCACATTCACACTTCCTTCCCATCATACCAAGAAGCTGCTAAGTCCAAATACAGTACTGACTTTTACCACTGGAATCTGAGTGAAGCAGATGAGGGTCAAGTGTCTTGCCCAAGGCCACTTTTAAATGACACCTTTTCAGCCCGGATAAAGAAATGCTTCTCCTCTTCCTCGGTCCAGATTTCCACACCTTGTCCAGGGGATTCGAACTGGTAATCTTCTGGTCCCAAGCTTGGCTCTCTAATCTTCTGGTTAGTGCTGCCCAAATTTATGTGGAAAAAGTATCAGGTAAAGAGCTGGGACCTGTGAAATCCTCTCGCCTCAGCACCAGGGAGAACTCGTGACAGAACGGCAATGTAATAACTTCTCTTCATAAAATATGTCTCCGGGCCATGGCTTAAATCTTCGATCAGTATGTGCTCATGCAGATCGAGCTTTAAATTCAGCAAAGTATGAGTTTTTAGCTTCGTTTAGGAGGTTCTTGAGATTACACAGCTTGTGAATGCTGCCTTCAGTCTGCATCCACACCAATCTGCTCTACTTCAACACGACGACTAAGAAATTACAGCGTCGCTGCGAAATTAATGTCAGAGAAAGACGCACAGAGCGGAAGACGTGTTTTTGGCTCATTTAGAAGATGCAAACACAGACAAAAAGTTGTATTTAATGTTTATTTCCATCTGAACAATGTTGTTTACTTCATGTGTGGAGGACAGTAAATTAGCTTTTCTGTCAAATAAACAACACTTAAACATATATAATAAGAATACTCTTCTAAAAGTTTCTGTCAGTACTTACCCATTAATGTAGACTTCAGTGTTATGTTTGCACCGTTTTATTTTTACTTGTCCACTTGATAAACACTATACAATAAATTATCTAATAGGATTTTTTAGGTTTACTATGTTTGTTTGGCTTCAGTGTTTTTCATCTCCATCAGGAAAAAGTAATTTAACTTAGCTTTTGTTTTTGTGTAATTTGCTTCTTCTTCTGCTTGGATGTTTGTGTCAAATCTGTCAATAAAAAGTACTCAAATATAAATCAGATTAAACAACCCAATGGATTTTTTTTCACCGGGTTTTAAGAACTTAAATCAATGACACTGTTGCATTTGGTTGGTATTTGTTGTAAGACTTGATTTGGGTGAATTAGTCTCAGGTGCAGACAGACTGTTAAAAAGAACAAAGATAAATGAAGAAACTGCAGTGTTGTCAAAGCGCAAGTTAAAGAGTTTAGATCTTTTATTTTCTTTTATTTTGTAAACTGAACAGGTTAGTGGGTTGTTATTTCTTATTTGTTTTGTAGCAAAATCAAAAACTGTAATCATCTAAAAGAACTTCACCTCAATTTCCTTTTTTTTTTTTTTTTTTTTTACATTTGCTATAAACATAAAAAATCCTGACAAACAGATGGGGAGAAGGCAGGACTTTGCTACAGCTTTACTATTTGTCCAAAATACAGTTTACAGTGAAGACAGAACAAACATCCAGAGTGCAAAATAAGGAAACAACAAAGAAAGGAAGCTAAGAAAGAAAACAGAGAGAAAAATATTTCTTTTGTGAGATATAGAGAGGAATAGATTACCCTGTATGAGCTGCTGGGGCTGGATTTAACCTACAAGCAATCTTCCTGGAGAGTGCCTACTCGTGTGTGTGCGTGTGTGTGTGTGTGTGTGTGTTGAAGTCTGCTTCGTGTAGTCTCTTGGGGTAGCTCTTTTATCCCTCACTACAACATACCACACACATGCAGCCTTTGCTTGCGCTCTTTCTCTTTTTTACTCTTTCTATTTCTCAAATGCAAAAACACACACTTTGTTGCTTCAGTTCTGACACTCGGTGCTTTTCCATCCAGCTGTTTTTATCCTCAATTTCAATTTCTGTATTAAAAAAAAAGTCCATGTGGATATGTTGAAGATTATTTTTACACCTGGGAGAAGAGAAAAAGTTAATCTATCAATAAAAGGTTAATGTAATGGCGCATTGGGAGTAGATTTATGCATAATTATGAGTGTGAATGTGTGGACCTACAAGGTTGTAACATTCACTGTATGAGCAAAAAAAATCGAAAAGTCCAATGAAATATCACCATTTATTAAGACTTGAAGAGACAAATTCAGGGCATCACAAGCTGTTAGAGATCTTGATAATTTTACATGGGATGGCAAGAGGTCTTATTTGTGGTTTTATTATGGCTTTATTTTGTCTAAAAACCAAGCTAAGCTAACAGAGCTGTAATGTAAACTATCAGCTGATACTATTCTAAGACAGTGTTATTTTGAACTTCTGTCAAAATAACTGGCTGGGTTTTTCATACGAAGGAAAAACTGGATGATGCCAAAGTACAAATGTGTGTAGAATCCAAAAAATGATCATTATACTTTATTCAGTGTGATACAGTCTGTGGATACAGACGTAGCATTGATTGATTGGTGGTTTTGGTAGATGTAGGTGTGTTCTGGTAAGTGACTTCCTCCTGCTGTTGAATGTTTGGAATATCAGTTGTATATTTAACTCTTTTAATGTCACTCACATGAAATATGTTTAGGGGAAGGATCCGTGGTAATTTAGGAAAATTGAAAGAAGACAATGTATTGTTGACATTGTTATGTAAGTTTTAGAAGGCATGTTAATAATGTTAATAAAGGCAATGCAAATTACAATAAATTCATGAAATGTATGTTCTTGCTAATTAATATGCCTGCTTTTGAAGTTGAAATTGATTAAAATGAATATAAACTGGATTTGAAGCTGGATTTTGATTAGATAGAGAGGATAATGTCCTCAAGTAAAATAACCCACTTCTTTTTATTTTTCCCTCCCTCTTGTTGTGAAAAGGGGAATAGGAAGCTTTCTTAGGGCCTTCAGTGGCTTGTGTGTGTTGACTGTAATGTGTGTCTGGAGGGCATGAATCAGAAAGGTTTTTGGAAGAATTTTAAGCCATGAATATCAGTTGAAAACGACCCCAAAATCAATAAGTCTATACATGATGTGCAGAGAGGCTATAACTCAGGCTTCCCCCGATCATCCCACAATACTGTATGTGTGAATCCCGTTAGTTTAAAATGAATTAAGGCTATAAATCTTTTGAGCAACACCAAATGATGTTTAAGTTAAGAGCTTATGAAAAACTAGCGAGTTAATGGTTAAATGTGACAATATGCTGCATTAAGGACTTGTTTCCATATGTTCATTAACAGTTCGGTGCTTGTTTCATAATTTGCCCCGTGGGTGGCTAAAGCAACATGATACAAACAAACACAGTTTTTTTTTTTCTCTCTAGCGGTACAACAGATGCTTTTGTGTCTGATTTTGTGCCTGACTTTGCGCAATATAAATTAGAAAAACAAGTATGCAAAGAACTGTCTGACTGACTGGCTGAGTGCGAGGCTGACTGGCTGTTTGGTTTTCTAATTCATAAGGTAATTGCTGACTGACTGGCTTGCAGGGGGGAAGCTTTGTTGCCTGGCAGATTGGCTGGCTTGATTGACAGACTTGCCTGCATTGCTGACTGGCTGAGGTAATGCAGCAGCAGCTAAAGAATTACAATGCTCTATAGCAGAGGAAAAAAAATCAATACCTATTCAGGATGTGTAAATAAAAAAGCGCTTTTACAGTATTTTAACAAGTATAGAGTGTTTTGTTTTGAGCCAAGTTGTACCTAAGTTATTATTTATACAAAATATGTGATTGGGTTTATAAAATATTGCACTGAAAAGAGATGACATAAGAAAGTGGTAAAATGAAATAGGCCTACGGGGTAACTAAGGGTTCCTTTAATAAGATAAATATGAGATCAAATGATATTTAATTTATACTTTACAGATAGCCTGGCTCTCTGGAAGTCCTGTGCTAGAGTGAGGTTGAACATTTCCATTGTCCAGTGGCAAGACTATCATTCTCCTTCTTTCCACTATATATCAGTTTGGTAGTCTCCCTCACTACATGAAAGAATAACCTCTGAGCTTATGTACACTCTACAAATGGCAAGTTTTTGTATATCCTATTTTCTTTTCAATGTCTCACATTTATTATTATTATTATTATTACTACTACTACTACTACAACAACAACAACTACTACTAATATTAATAATAATAATAATAATAATAATTATAATAATAATAACCGTTATTTAACCAGGAAAAAAATAACTCGTTTAGATTAAAAAAAAAAAAAACCTCTTGGAGTATCTTGGCCACGAGAGCAGCAGCAGCAGAAGTTACAGAAAATAGAAATTCCACCCATACGTCCACACTAAAACCATACATAAAACATCATACTAGAAACATACATATAGAACACCACCAATAATTCAAAAGGTAGTTAAAGTATACAACAAGGAAGCATCTCAAAGCAGAACCCAATTCAATTAGTGAGAAAAGCATCTGTATCCAGATTTATCTGCTCCCCATCATTTACAAAGACTTTGAATGTATTTAAAGAGACCAGCGCCTTCGTGTTTGGCTCCTTCTGTCTCTTTCTTTCCCAGTTTTGTTCTGACTGTCAAAGCATATAGAGATAATATGCTTTCAGGAGGGAACCTAAGACTTCTACACCTATTCCAGAGTGATATCGGGGTGTATCAGCTCTATCCACAGAACTAACAAAGTGTGGAGTCTGGAGACTATATTACAGGTATGTAACAAAACTTAGCAAGTATTTCTTTCTCTGGGCAATGACGTCCTGGAGCCTCTGTTACTGGTTTGTCATCTTAACACTTCTGTTTGTTTTGTCTTTGTCTGAACATATGTTAATTAGGCTTTTTACTCGTTGCAGAGCTGGGTTTACTGTTTCCCAGTGCTTCCAGTTTTTATGCTAAGCTGCTGGATTAAGCTTCATATTTAGCCACGGATGTGAAAATGGTTTGATTTTCTAATCTCAGCTTCATGTAAGACAAGAGGATATATGACTTCTTTAATGTTTAAAGAAGTACTACTTGCTTTCCAAAGTCTCCGGCCTGTTTTGGCCTATTTTCTGCTTTGGTAGAAAAAAAATGGGAAAATTGGGATTTGGACAGCTCAACCACCCCATCTCCTTTACAATGAAGGAACAAATATATTTCATCTGCGGGGGCTGACAAGACAACTTGTGAATTGTGTTTTAAGAAAAGCCACTGACATAAAAGCATGACTATTAAAGTGTCTGGAATTGATGACAAATTGCTTTATCATTAGATGAAGCTCAATACGGAGTAAATAGGAAAATAACAAGAGAGAACAAGTCTGCAACATTAGTATGAGTAACGTCAGTATAGCAACCTCTGTGTGCATTTATGCACTACCTGACAGGGCTGACACGTTTTAAACATTTAGCCATCATTTCTTCTGTAGACGTAAACAAGTGTGTCACTTGAAAGAGCGACGAATGCACTGAAGCAACATTGCAGGAGAAACACAAAAATATATACCTTTTAAGGACTATATTCTGTTGTAACAAGCAGAAGGGGCTGCAGTATATTCAGATGCATTCTCATCTGTGAGACTTTAAGATATGGTAACACTTTAAGAGTAGAGCTCATTGTTACCCCAGCCCCTGAAGGGGAGGCAAGGGGTATTGTTTTTGGTTGGTTTTGCGTCTTTGTTTGTTAACACTTTAACAGCAAAAGTATTGGTTGAATTCATACCAAATCAGGTTTATACTGTAGATTGCCAGTTACCCAGAATAGACGTCACTACATTTTAGGAAATGTAGGTCAAAGTTCACATTTTTTATGAATTTTTAAAATCTCTCTCTCCCCC
>JAPQRQ010000014.1:21602702-21614388 GCA_037367365.1 Apogon talboti | reverse complement strand
GAGCCTCTGAACGTCCAAATGGGTCATATCTGATGACCATGAAAAGACGACAAACTGCATTTTACACCAGTTATTTAAATGGATTGATAGGATTAGTGGATCAAGAGGGATTAAACAGTTTATATCAGTAGATGATTTTGATAGATGGTGGATATTTGGGTCTTTATGGGTTAAACTGTATAATTGGTGCTGAAATCATTTTTTTCTATATAAAACTTCAGACTGGATGATTGAAACCATATTTGACAAAACAGATCTATTTAGTGACTTTATTCTAGACTCTATTCTGCAAATATTGTTTTGACAATGGTGCTAAGCATGAAGCCTCTAACAAAAGCAACAAACAACAAGGACTATAAGGGTTTCAGTGCATTCACAGTTTGTTTTGGAATTCAATCGAGGCATTTTTTAATCTTTAAGGCTATAGGTGTGGTGCAGTCTCTTAAACACTGATCAGTCTCTCAAAGCACTTGGGTGTTTTTTTTTCCATGTAATTTTTTGTCTTCAAACTTTTCTTTTCAGACAGAAGTCTGGCACAGACAGATGCATCATCAGCTTTGAACACTAAACAGACACTCATCACTGAAAAACAATTACAAACAAACATTGACATTGCTGCGCCCTAAATCCAGACTGAATTCCACTGTTTGAGTACAAGGACTGAATCCCCTTCAAAAGTAGAGCAAGTGGAAATGTATTAAGTCACTGAGTATATAGTATAGTGTATAGATGGGCTTTTAACACATTAGGTGTCCTTTCATCTCTCAGCATCATAATGAAACACGTCATGTTAGTCATTCAGTCAACATTGTAATTACCTTCCTTTTAGCTTTTAATGCACCTGGGTGGTTTTTTCCAGGCCATTCTTTTTTCTCATACATGCCCTTTCATGCAGTTTAGTCGAAAATATGTCTCCCATGTCTTTTCCCCATCATCATGGATGGCTTAAATTGTACCTTTAGCACCTGTTAAACTCCTCTTAAAATTTTACCCCTGTCATTTTTCCAAGTGCAAATCATACTCTCTGCAAGACCTTTACAACCTCAGCAATAACATTCACTGCTCTGACCTCTGTTCGTTTCCGCTGAGGGTCCCAGTGTGACCACCACCGACCTTTTAAACCTCATTTTGACATGATGTGACTCAGAAGATTTAAAACATCTGTCAAATCCTGCCTTTTCTCCGCAGGGAATCTGCACAAGTCCTTGTCCGAGCACCGACCGTTTCTTGACTAGACCCCCTGCCGACGCAGCTCCCCATGTGTTCATTCTGTGCAGTACAATTCACCAAGTGCACCACAGTATTCTGTCCTAAATTCCTCCCAGTAATCTCATTGCTGACAATAGTATAAAGGATCCAACAGGACCAGTTCCCCCCCACCTCCAGGCAGTGGTTCAACCTTATATACCTGATTTGCACTCTGTACTTAATAGGTGTTCTGCATTCTCTTCCCTGTGGCGACCTGGCTATCACTTGTGCTCTGTCTGTTCTCCCTCCTGGGTCCACAGCAGTGAAATGATCCTCCTGGCAGCTGCAAGACAGCAGAATCACTTCTTATCATCTTTTGTATAATGAAAACTTCAGGCTACACCTCACCTCAGACTTTGTCAAGACCTCCTTTCTACCTCTATTTTTCTTTTTCTTCTTTTAAACCTACAGCTAAATCCAGACTAAAATACAACCATACCAATGTTTTACCAGGTTTTTTTTATTATTATTGTAAATCAGTATCAGCAGCACATGTTTCTCTTTAATCCGCCTCTTTCGCTAGACTACTTTTAGTACCTCAACTCTCTACTTAGTCTGCTATATTTGTTTTGCTGAATTGCTGTCAGTACTGTGCTAGCAATAAACTTGAAATGTAATTGCAAGTATGACCTCATGCAGTCACCAAACCCTGACACACACACACACACACACACAAGTGCAAGCCATGCTTCACCACCTCCCTTGCATTTCAGTTGACGTTTGTGAATTTGTAAGTGGCAGAAAGAGTGGCAGGCTTATTCACATGCACACAGTGGAGTCACATGATGTGGCAGAGAGAGGGCTTCCTCCTATCAGCCTTATTATTTTATGCCTGTTCCATATGTAAGCCTTTATTTTATGCAAGTTGTAGTCATATATTATGCAGAATCGCGTACATGATATTATGTCTTTCAGATGCATATGCAAGTACCAGTGACTGAAGGGTAAATCATGACAATGTTGTTCTTTCTAAATCTGAAATCTCAAGTGCCAGACTTTCAGATGAGAAATATCCCTCTCCTGCGCTTCATGCAATTGTTTCACCCCCCAGTAAACGTGGCAGGGTAGCTTATTTCCCAAATGTTAGGCAGGATTAGGTTATGAACCCCCCTCCCTGTCAGTGTCAAATCTCTTTGTACAAAGACTGTTTTTTTTTTTTTTTTTTTTGCTTCTGTGTGTGTGTGGCAGTGCAGTTGCTCATAGCAGAGGAGAATCCTTCACAGTTAAATAAGAGAAGACATTCACATCCATCCCAGTCTCCTTCCATCGCTGAAGATGACAAGCAAAACGCTGACACCGCCCTCTTCTCAAATTGAATTGGAGATATAATGTATTCCGTTTTAAATATGAGTGGTAAATCATGTGCGAATAACCCACACTTGCTTACTTTTGTGCAATCCATCGCTGTTTCTCTGGATCAGTGGGTGGGTGGATGGGGGTTGACGGGCAGGGCTAAGTGTGATTTGATACAAATCTTCCTTTTCTTTGTCACGTCTACACAATAAAACAAGCAATGCACATTATAATGTAATATGAATACATCTGCCTGCGTATTATGGCTTTTTCTATCTCACCACCGACCAATAAAAGCACAGTCTGACTGTGATTGCTTAGCTTTCTGTTGTGTTTCTACATATTGTAAAGATAACTTCATCTTTACGACTCTTTGCTTGTAGCACAAAACAGGAATTTTTAGCTCGTGTTCTACTTTTACGAATAGAGAGTATGCTTAATAAATGTTACAAAGGCACTGTAAAGTTTTGTTATGAGCTGTAACACAAGTAGAAACCAGGGCAGTCGTGTGTAGCTGATAACACCTTTCCTTCTTTGCTATCAGTCAAATTGACATCCCAGTGTTTAAAACTGTTCGACACGCTTATTTGTTTGGAACCGGGCCATTTATCATAATTCCCATAGGCTGTAAGAAATAATAAATAATTGAGAGAAAAATATGAAAACGATAAAAATACAAAATGCATTCAACAAGCAAGGTTTTTCCAACATAGCCTTTTTTTTAATGCAAGTTTCATGTGCAACAGAAAAATCGATTAATCCTAGGAGCATAATAGCGGCGTAATGTGCTAAAATTCAAAAATCAATTTATTTGAGAACACATACTAATGTTCTCTGCTCCGGGAGTCAAACCCGAGATGCTGAATAAAAATGACCTCTGTAAGTGATGTGGCATACTCAGACTAATTCTTATCCTCTGGCAACTCTTGTTTTTAATTCTATATTGCTCACATACTGAAACAGACAAAGTGCTGGGAATTAATGTGAATAATAACATATGCTCATATGTATGCCTTCAAGTCAATGCCCAACAAACACACTGGCGCTGAATTTCATTCCCTGTGTTGTGATAATTATTATAGGCAGCGAACACAGCGAGACTGAGAAAAGTGATGTGGCCTGCAGTCTTACCTGGCATTCTTTCCTCTCAATAGGGCTTATGGAGACATTAGGCAGAAGTCATTAACTACAGCAGAGACAAGAGGAGATGGGGAGAGAATCCAACTCACTCTCTGAGCTGAATGCGCGAAATAAAAAGGCACTGGTCCGTGATGGAGTGTGTGTTTCGGCGTGCTCGCAAGTGTGTGTAAATTGCCCTGTTTGCATGCGTGGATCTTCTGTATGTGTGTGGCTGGGCGCTAAAAAGAAACAGAGAATGACTTTATGCTTGCATCAGTGTGTTTGCATCAGTAATTTGAATCCATGACTCAAAACCTTAAACGCCATCAGCTATATTTTTTTGTTTATGCTGTGGTGCAGTGATGATGTCGGGGATGAGTTCCCCTAAGAGTGATGTTAGGTGTACTATATAAAAACTCACCCTTCAATTTGTTTCATCCGCACACAAAGCCACACAAATTCTCCCAACAAATGCATGAATCACAACACGTCAGCTGTCTGCAACACTGACAACACGCACGACATGAAAATCCTTCAGTCAATCTTTTTAAATAAAAATAGAGATGCTTAGGTCTCTTCAAATGTCAACATATGCCAAAAAGCATTTGCATTCGCTTTCATATTCAAATGTGTTCCCCCATGGTATCCCTTTACAAGATAAAAACAGCAGCATAAACAACCTCTCACTGAATGTAACATACACATCTACTGTATCTTCCTGTGTTCACGGAAACCACTGTTTTGACGCACGAGGTTCTTTGCATTCACAAATGGGATTTGCAGTATTATAAATGATTTAAATTTACTAGGGTGAAATAAAAAATGATCAAATCTCAGAAAAGTGTTGGAGTATTGGTTAGCGAAATGGTTTTGTGTGCGCACGGGTATATGCATGTCTCTGGGTACGAAATGAACAGGACTTAAGAGGCATTTATCATGATTAGTCTTTCATCAGTGGGCCAGAAGAGAGGCCTTTAATATCATTGACAGTTATTCCCGGCTTTTTCCATCTTCATTTTTTATCCCACCCTTCCCTGATCCACTCAGCCCTGCTTTCCAGAGGCAGTTTTCATCAAAGAAGCTCAATAATCAGCAACCGCCACCTCCCCACCGCCATCACCGCAGGCCTTAGTGCACTCATTAGCTTGACCTTGTTTTTCTGTTAGGGCATCAGGGTAAAGGGTTGTTATCTGATACTAAACCTGATGTCATAAATGCACAGCATAAATACTCTTAAGCAGTATCAACAACCTTACAACTCTTTTTCTTTTTACTTTCCTGCATAAATTATCAACTATATGGTAATGTATGGAGGCAAATCAGACTTGTAACACCATTAGAATATGTTCTCTATAATTGGCAGCAAAAAGCAAGAAAAACATTTATTTATATAGCACATTTCATTCCAGTAGAAGCAGAATGTGTTGTACAAAGTGTGGGGTATAAGTTGCAGCCAAAACCATATCACAGTCAAGACAAACACACAATAAAAACAGCAAAAACACAAAAGAAACTCTAATAAAAATAGTAAGTAACCATTAAAATTAATAAATGTCAATTGAAACCATTCAATATTACACTAAACATGTTTATGGTATTTTAAAATGACATTTATCATGATAGATGTTGTTATCAAAATTATTATGATAAATGTCAAAACAGTATTTCTTTTTATAAGTTTAACGGCTATTTTTTTCTTCCTGAGTGGGAGTAAATTAAAGCAGGTTATTACTTGTGGCTACAAATGTTTATAGATGGTCAGAATATGACCTTAGAAAGAAGAACCTTAGAAAAAAATTCAGTGTTGAAAGTAAAAATGAACCGTTTTAGATGACAACATAGACAAAATTCACCATAAAATTAAGATAAATGTTTATTGTACTTATACTCATGACAATATAATATTCTATTATGATATTTGTCATTGTTGTTTTGTAGCCCAACCCCATGTTCACAAAGAAAAACATCTGAATTCATTATTTCCCAGTACTTTTGTTTATATAAGTATAAAACCTCATAAGTAATAAGCCAGACAAAGAATAGGCTTAAAAATAATAATGAAGAATGCACAAAGTAAATGATATAAACAGATATGAAATAAGATAAAGACACCAATTAAACATTATAACGCTTCATAAATAGATGCAGTGTGGTCGCTGAATGACATTTATTATTGTATTTTTATCTAATGGTTGGTCAAAACATTACACATAAAAGTGAGCCTGATGAAGTTGAAGATGCAAGAATTAAACGTCATCATGAATACTACAAATCTGTGTACATATTATGCATTAATGTCTGTTATTAAAATGTTAAAATGAAGATTGTGGGAAACATAGACTTTTAAAAACCCTCTCATGGATATTTAAGGAACAAGACATCTATCACTACATCAGTAGTTGAGGAATAACACTGAGCTCAAGTGGCAGGACATAACCTCATAAAGCTGGGCTCCCTGCTCTCTCTTCACATAGTTCTTCAGAACAGCGGTAGCTACCAGCACTGAGCCCTTTATGTGTCTTTTAACTACACCGTATCTGTCTAGTTCCTTTTAGATCTCCGGCGAGACAAAGGGGTGGCAAAGAAAATCCTCAACAGTCATTTCTTACCTTTCTTGGAGGGCTGAGAAAATCAAGTGTGGTGTTAAATCTGATCCTGTCAGTGCAGTTGACAGCTAAAGGGGACTCCATAAGAGGCTTTATTTCTGCTGTGGATCTGTTGTCTAGAATTTTTCCTTTAAAAGCTAAAGGCAAGACAGAAAAAGTATTTTGGATCTCACGACCTGATACAAACTCCTTTTGTCTGTTGGCAATAAAAAAAAGAACATAATTCTTATTTGATTTTACTTTATTGTATTTGGATTAGAACAACAAAGACACACTGAACACCTGCTGCATACAGAACATGAGCATAGCAAATGTGCACAAATGAATATACCCACACTGTGGATAAGCTTTTCTGTCCATTTTTGGGCCCTTAATTTAGTCATTAATCCTTTCTATAATCGCAAAGTGGCATTTATCCTTTGCTTTTGAGATATTTGATTTTGCCATTCGTCTTGTGCGTGTGTGTTTTTGTGTTTGTATATACTCAGCCTCACTAGGGGAGCTGTTACAGGCTGTCTGACAGATTGTCCAGACAATTGCTTTTAACAAGCTGGAAGGAAAGTAGGGCAAAAATACTAATGTCTCGCCTCACAGATCCATTCCACTTCAGTACATACTTTCTTTGCCTCACTATAATTCATAAACGTCCCCACACATTTCTCAAGCACAAGCTAATGTGAACATACGTGTATGCACAGGTGTGCACAGAGGAGGGCACAGCAGTGCAGAGGAGAAACAGCTGTGAGTAGGCACTTACCTGCTTCTTTACCTGTTTTGTTTTTCGGGCATTGTCTGGGAAAAGTATGCCAGAAGCCTGGGAGAGATGCACAGTTACACTTGATTGAGAAATTATGTGTTTGTGTCTACAGCTTTCTGTCTGCTTATCTGCATAATATTAAACCCCAGGATATAAGATTGGTGAGTGGTGGACTAAGCAGTTGGAATCAAAATTAACTTAATGTTAGCTCCGAGCTGCACGATTGTTAGACCTAAATGCGCATTTGTTTTTCAATGTGTGCAAGGTAGAAGTAACAGAGGAACCGAATGGGAGAAAAATGAGACAGGCAGAAGGAAGGATAAAGAGAGAAGTCAGAGGAAAGAAATGCAGTTTTCTGTTTCAGGTAGATTGTCAGGAAGACTGGAGTAGTATTTTGTCTTGTTTGTTCTACCTGGCAAAACAGGAAAATTAGATATTGACTTCAGAATAATGTTTTTCATTTCAACATGAGCTAAGGCATGCCAGCACCCAACGAGCAGATGCCTTAAATATTTACTGAACAAACCAAAGACACACAGACAGACTTATGTATCTGTCTCTGTGCATAGCTCAACTCTTAACTCTTGAATTTAATGATTTATGTTAGGGGTACCTGGTTTTTAACCCAAGTTCCCAGAAGTGACTGTATAAACAGATTTACATCAACAAGTTTTTAACAATTCTCAAATGACTGGCTCTTTGATAAATAGTTTAATTTAACATTACCATACAATTCAATAGAAAGCACTATTTTACCATTTTGTAGCCCTAATTCACGGCTGCTACACAGAAACTACACCGCAAATCACATATTGGTCCAAACTCATCTGATCTGAATAGAATCCCTCTCATAGTGTCAGGATCTAGTGCCATTAAAAGTTTGACCTTGAAAGGTTAATGTTAAAAATATTCATATATTTCTGATTCTGCTTTTCGTTGTCCAGGAGGCAATTAAGGGTGAAAAGGCTGCTGGTGAACACAAGCAATAATTACCAAAAAAAAAAAGAAGCTAGCAGTGGTACGTAGCAGCAGGGCTTATTCAGATAACCAGTGGGGTTGTAACAATAACAGTAAAATAGCTTTAATTAGGATGCCAGTAAAAAATGAAACCCATGGTGCAGCCATTTGGACTGTTATTAAAAGGCATATATTGACCCATAATTATCCTTTCCTGTTCTTTGCTGAGTACTTGACAGTCACAGAAAATTATGTATAGTTCAATATGCTGTTGCTAGGAACTCTACAGTAAATCCATTCATGATTGTATCTTTAAGAAGTCGTACATTCAGAGCTGGCCATGGGCATAAGGCGGTATTGGCAAATGCTCGGGCCAACATCCATCCCAAAGGGTGAACAAACAAGAAAAGAAAAAACACCACAGGGATCGCCTTCAGCTCAAGGACTCTCCATGCACTCACAATGCCAAGTTTTTGCAAAAATAAGATGCAAGTATAACACACAACTAAATATATAGCCTTGTATTTTCTTTACGCATAACCCAAGTGCTCTCAGTTGGAGGATTAGTTGGAGAGTTCTCTAGGTTATATGAGCAGGTTGGTTATCGGAACGACTGATGAGGGGCGTCAAACCAGCAGATGGTTTTTCTTGTTATATTAAAGCTTTTGCAAGAAGGTCAGTATCAATATACAGTTACAAGGAGTGCAAGGAGTTCGGTGCATTTTAAGGAAATGGATTAACAACCACCTATAGGGATAGTTAGGAATAGACCACCATTACAGGATTCAGACCAAGACAAATGTCAAGACTAAAATAATAGAGAAGTAAAACTATGATGAACAAGGACTAACATGATAAAATACTGAGGAACCATTGACGTCTGATCCGAGGGTCATCTAAAGGGTTTTATTTTACAAAGGTGATTATATCTAGAAATACAGAACCGCAGAAGTCGTAAATTAATGGTTTTCCCCGTGCAATTGACACTGACCGCGAATCGTGACAGGATTAACTTCAGCGGCCTAATTCGTAAAGACCAAAGCCATGTGGTGTCCAGGGATGAGAAGAAGAGGAGGAGGAAAAACAGAACAAAGACAGAGGTCAAAGGTCAAAATTTTAATACATATTTAGAGGTAACATTTTTTGCTCCCATCCTAATGAGGAAAGCTGTATTAGTGGAATAACCTACAACATAAATCAGGGAGAAGAAACCAGACGTAGATTTTAATTGACATCTTAGTCTATTTAGTGAATGTTAGCCCTGTTTGTAATATTCAATTAAGATACTTGAGTTAATTCAGTAGTTGTAAGCCTTTGTGGTTTTATTATTGATTATAGCAGATGGTATACATTTTTGAGTTGAATATCTGGTGTATTTTGTTTTTAGAAAGGCTTGTATGTATACATGACACATTTGCTATTACTGGCTGAGTTTTAAGATTATATTCAACGTATATTATTATTATTATTATTATTATTACATAAACTATTACCCAATTATACTCTCTTCAATTTGTTTTCAAATATCATTAACCCACCTTTGTAATCCTGGACCACATTTAGACACCTTTAAGACCTACATCTTAAAGGGTCCACCTGTCCACCTCAGACAAACTGAGATTGTTGTGTGTTTTCTTGATGCTTTTGCGGTTTTCACATCCATTTCCACTTACCTAGGCACCACTTACCCATAGTTTTTGTTGTTCCTGTCCCATACTTATCTGCTTACTTTATATATATACACCCATGTCAACACCATGTCCATGGTTTGTTTCCTATTCTAATTGTGTTCCCTTGTGTTTCTTTGGGGTTTGTGGATTTTGTACCTTTCTTTTAGATTTGGGGATTTTTGTTATAAGTTTAGTTCTGTGTTAATAAATTGCTTGGTTTTCTGCATTAGAATTCTGCATCTGGGTCCCACATGTGATCCAAACCCAATAATACAACACCTGGTTGTTCTGTTTCTTCAACATCAGTACATCCCAGCACTGTATTGGTACAAGAAGTTTAATATTCATCATATTATCACCTCAGGCGATATCAGTAAATTCTGGATGAAATACAAGTAGCTATGTCACGTTCTACTTTAGAAGTTTCTGTTTATAAAAGGTTTGGGGAACTTACTAACTCACTATATATATGTAGGTGAAATCCCATCTGGAATGGAGTGTGTTGATGAATAAGAGAAATAAAAAACAGTTTGATGGTTCAGCATTGTTACAGGGCAGTATATAAGGCATGGCTACCTTTTCATACTTCAACACCAACTTCACCTGCAACAAAACAATGACCTGAAACATACATCCAAGCTCTGAAAGGGTTATTGAGAGAGAAAGCAGTATCTATCATGGAATGGCCTGTGTGGTCATCTGACCTAAATTCTACTGAACTGCCCTGAGATGAACTGGATCACAAGGTCAGCAGGAAATATCCAACAAACCAAGAACACAAATGGCAAGTCTTTTATGATTCTGAAGTATTTTTGTGGAATGTTTGGAGGTACTGACTGTCCAGATATTTTTATAGCTGCTGAAGCACCATTTTTATGTGAAATAAAGTTTAACCATTTTAACACCAATATGTGTAAATATATATAGAACATTTGTTTGGTCAAAATAAATAAAATTTCCTAATATGTTGCATATAAACAAAGAAACATAGATGCGTCTCTCCAAAACACTGGGTGTTTCCCTTTGACTGTATATCGTCAGCTTCCTAAAATAATTGCTTAAATCATTTTGGTCTGATTTTTCAGTTTAGGAAAAATAATCATTTTTATGGAAAAATGACTCAGGCAATCATTTTAGGAAGGTGATGATGAAAATAGTGGATGGAGAGACCGATAGGTTTCTGAGCTACTCTTTTGATGCCAGTACTTCAGAATATGATAATCACTATGTTGGTTTTTGGACTGAGAAGTACAGTAGCCATATTTAGATAAAAGGGACGAAGTTACAAGAGCCTGAGGAGTCTGAGGTGAGCTAATGCCAAGCCCAAGCTTACTGACTCAGTAAAATGGCAAACTTCATCAAATGCATTTTACAGTCTTGTTACTGGGACCTATTAATAACTACAATTGAGCTTTCTGTCTTTCTGTCTAACTTGGCAGCGAGTGGACTGTCACGCTGACCTGACAGTTTTGGCTTGACACAGCAGACATGAAAACTTGGGTTTGGCCTGAGATCTTATTAACAGAGGAAAGTTTTAGAGATGGATCACTGGATGGATGAGACTGGAATGAGTCCTGGGAAAAAAAAGAAAAAAAAAAGAAAAAAATTATTGACTTTATCTTTAGAGTCAAGTTCAGTGTAAGTCTATAGGAGCCAGGGCCTCTTGGTGCCAACTGGAGCCAATCCCAGTGGCTGTCAGCTGTATTATAACTTTAAGATACTTCCACAATGGGTTCATTTTGGAGACAAAGTCCTTGCCTTTTGGTGTTTCCTGACTTCTGACAGGCTCTGTACATTCACTGACTGTTGTAACTGGTAGAGGTATTCAGCAGTTTGGTGGTAATAAATAAAAGAAACACTGAGCCTGTATTCTTCCATATGGAAAAGTTGAAGGTATCCTAAATGTATTTGAAAACCAATTGTTATCCATACCATATGTTGTGCTGTGATATATGTTAAATTAGATTAGATCCTTTATTGTCATTGTAATAAATACAACAAAATTCGAGCACAAGAATAAAACGGAGCTCTAAAAA
>JAPQRQ010000014.1:21579333-21598780 GCA_037367365.1 Apogon talboti | reverse complement strand
AACCCCCCCCCCCCAAAAAAAAAAAAAAAAAAACAACAACAACTCTGCAACCAACCCTAAGTTTAGAGAATACAGATATGTAGTAAGTGACATAAATAATTAATAGAATAAATTAAGATATTGCTCCCTGAAATGTTTATTTTCATAGTGGATTGAAATTACCTTTCACAAATAACTGATGGAAGAACAATCCATTCTGAAACTCTTCTCATTTGGTTTGACTCACTAATGTAACATAGACTGTACTTGATTTATATAATGAATAAAATATTCCTAGCAAACAGTGCAGTGTGCATCAAACTGCCTCACACTGTTCACACATACCTTCATTATACCAAAAAAACAATCATTCAACAGAATATATCAAAAACCCTGGTAATGCTGTGAGCTCTCTTTTCAATAAACATGTAAGCCCCTACATAGCCAACAAATATTACCTGGCTGTCACTGGGGTTGTATTTATCTGGTGTATTGTCAGAGGAAGTGCAGAAAACTACCCTCGCTGCCTTATTTAATGTATATATGTATATGATGGTTTTACTGCAAATGAGGAGTTGTGTATAGGTGCAGGATCAGTTATAAAGGATTTTATGTATTCTACAGTCACATTTTCTTTAACACAGATAACATGCTGTAGCTACGGAGCTTCCTAATTCGTTCGACCATGTACTGACCAGATTAAGCCAATGATTACTTTCTAATTGTCTTCTGAGACCAGGCTATAACAGCACTATCAGCGGGTTGGAGATGAAGTTTTACTGCAGATCCGTGTATTGAGATTTTAACTGCAACCTTTTCAGAGTGGGAAAACAAAATACATTTTTTTTTGGATGGAATGTGTTTTTAAGCCTTGACATCTATTTTATTATAGCGACTTCCACTGTCCCTGTGTCACTGTTAAAGTGCTTGAGCCACTTGACATTTGTTTTTGCCTGACCTCATTTTCTTAAGATCATCCTAAAGGGTACCTTATTCATTTTTGCAGTTCTGAAAATATTTAACTTGAAATATTACACATACAGGAGAACCATGCTTTTGGACATTTTTAATCGCTTATTAATAATATCACATTTTAGACCTGTTAACTGGAAAAATGCAATTACCTTGATTAGAATAAAGTACAGAAGAAAATGTGTTTTATGTATTTTATTATTCAAAAGGCTTAAAATCGGTATATACACCCATATATAATATATATGTATATATATATGTATAAGGTGACAGTTCACAAACACCAGCTAGACGTTTAACACATTCTCTGTGCTTGTGCATCTGAACTGTGTGTGTTTGTGTGTGTGAGTGAGCAGATGTGCATGTCTTGAGAAGGGTTCCCTGTGGCTGTGTGGTCTAAATGAAAAACAGATGTCTCCAGTTGGAGAGACATGGAGGAAAATACGGGCTGTCAAACACAATTAATAATAACAAGAAAACACCCACACATACACACCAAGACAAACATGGAACCACCAGTGGAAATGCATGGGTCTTTTATTTTATAATGTTAAAAAAGGTGTGACTGAATTAATTTTGTAACACTGCCATGCTGATGTGAATGAAGGTGTATGCATAATCTACACAAACCCACCAGTGTCACAGTGTTATACCATATGCGTAAAGCCACCGGAGAAGTTAATTTGGAGGAACACCGCAGGTAGAGAAGTTGCTTCAAGGGCAAACCAAGGGGAATAGACTTTCTGTATGTGCATCACTTTCTCTCATGCTTTCCCTTTGTGACTTTAATGGCTGATGAAAATTTCACTCCCTCCATCTGCCCATCCAGACAGTGTTTGTTCTGCCTTGATAGCGGCTCAGTGTAATTTGACATCTATCCGTCCATCCAAATCAGCCATGCATGACTGGCTTTTATTGTAATAGGGCCAAAGTAAGAGCAATAAATTAATGAGAGATGTGCTTTCTCCACATATTTAAAAATAGCATGTCACAAATTTGATATAGCTGGCACACTGCCTGCTGCATATGGATTGGAAGTAGGCGATAAGTAATACAAACCATGGGCTCAAGTTTTATTTATGCTTGTCCGGAGTCAGAGAGTTCCTTTGTTTCTGTTGATGTTGGTTGTTTTCTTCTGTTTATCTTTGAGCCAGTGGCACCCAGTGGCAGTGTTGCTGGCTGCTGTAGCCGGATCATTAGCTCATTAGATCATTAGACTTTAGCCACTGGCATCCCGCGTCGGTAGGCCAACAAACTGAGTTACTATGCTGCAACGAGTTTCCCCATGGACTGTTAGTTTTTCTTAAAATTTCTGCCAGTGCCAAGGGGAGACAGTGTCAGCGTGTGGAATAAGGTTGCATGGAACTTAATTGTGAGGGATACATAAACTGAAGCAGATGGTGTAACTATAATGAATAGGAGGGCATTTCATTTAACATATAAATGTAATTATATTTACGTTCTAATGTGTATGTAATGGCTCAGATCTGCTGTATGCTACTATCTTAACTATCTCAGCTTCATAAAAAAATTTTGTTTAATTGTTTTTGTGTATTAAAAAAAATTAAATGTTCAAAATAAAGTACCTTTACTGCCACTTTACAATAACTATAGCTTTATTTATAAATCATTTATAATCGAGCCATTAAATAGATGGAAAACAGCTTATAAATGATTAATAAGCTATTATAACACATTAGATACAAAGGCAAGTGATTTGTAACCACTTTTAGCTTGTCAAGACTCAGATATCAGTGATTACTCAACTCCCTTTGTCTTCTCTGGCCAGCATTTATATCAGCTTCATCTGAAATCTATAGATAAGTTAGTATTATAACAGGACAGTAAGTATTTAGCCACCATGAACATATTTAAATTTCATTCAGTCAAAATATTCATTCACTAAAACTATTCATTTATGCAGATTACAGTGAGACTACATTCACACTGCCTGCCTTGGTGCTCAATTCTGACTCACCGCTCAGAGGTGGATTGTTTTTTGGCCAGCATCAGAGTGTGGTGTGAGGTGCACAAAAGCGCCGATGTTAGAAGTGTTCAGATCATTCCCTTCATTAAAAGTATTAATACACACAGTGAAAATACCTCATTACAGGAGCATTCAAAGCCTTACTTTTAATCTAAATAACATAGGAGATAAGATAATCCTTCGTTAGTCTCACAGCGGGTAAATTTATCAGTGCAACACAGGGATATTAATATTAAAGTAAGAAATATAAAAGCTAAAAAGAATATATACAAAAATATAAAAAGTAGCACTCATTAGGAACAGTATTAAGCACAGAAAAAATATGTAAAAGTGCAAAGTATGAAGTATTATGAGCTTGTGGGCCTGGTGTAATATAGTAATTATATAATTATGCATAACTATATAATAATTATAATCACATAATAATAATAATAATAATAATAGCACATTGTAAGAAAATCATGTAAGTATTATCAATATTCATTGTGCAGGATAATGGTCCTGTCAGTTTTAAACTCTTATACAAGATGCTTTGGTTCATTTTACTGCTGCAAGATGAGAAATATCTCCATTTAAAGTTTTGCGATTGTTTAGACTGAGGTCACATCGAAAAATATTAGATATGTACCTGATTCAAAACCACAGGAAGGGAAGAGACCATAGTTAGGATCGAAAATGTCAGATTAAGATATGATGTTTACCATTCACACTGTCATAAAAAAAACTGATCTTTGTCGTATATGAGTGAAAAGATCAGATTTAGACAACTTTGCCTGCAATGGGAACATCGCCAAATATGTCCTTTTTGCAGATATTTATGGTAGTAACCACAGAGCGTAAACACTCAAGTAGAAGTAAAGACACTATGCACTGAGTAAAACAGTCTGGTAAAACTAGACATACTGATTCAGCTGAAAAAGACTGATTGATTCAAGTGAAAAAGCACAGGCTCTGAAACATACCCGAAGTATAAAAGTAAAAATAAAGTGTTGAAGGACATTTTTACCTACATGGACCTCTGCTAAAATAACAAAACAAAGTCATGAAAATAATGAACACAAACTTCGCTTCAATGGAAAAATAAGTTTTCAGTGTCAACATCAGAACTTCAACCTTATGTCACATTGTCTTTTTCTCCACAACAGTCTCCCTTTCTGTTTCATCCTATATCCTTTTACATCCTTTTTTCTGTCCTGTTATGATTATTGTGCTTGATATTCACAAAACGATACACCGATACATTGTCTTTTCAATGAGTTAATGTTCCATCCATTTTGATTAAAATTGGTCTCGAAGTTGGGAAGGCAGTTAATGATGCAAAATAAAAATAATTGAAAAACATTAAAAGTAATGCCTCTCAAAGAAGTAAAATAATGTTACTTTCCACCTCTGGCAGTCAGTCTGTAGTAAAACATTTAACAAATAAAGAGGACAACATCAATTCACAGCACCAATTAGCAAGATCTGAGAGAATACAGGATACAGCTATAAAACATGTAGCAGTAACATTATCTTGCCAAATATTGAACCCAAATCAATGCATGTGTGAATGTAAGAATAGTGAAGGTCTTTACATTCATTAATTAGTAATTCATAAGATTCAGAGCCTAATTAATATTTAATTATGAGTTGAATATAAGGTCTTTATATGCCTAATGTTATTGTCATGTCCTGTTATATATTCTTTAACATTTAAAGCTGAAATAACATGCATAATAACAGAGGCAAATATTTCTTTAAACCTGAGCCACCCAGCACCACAAATCGTCTGCTGGCAACCGAGACAAATACTTTTCTGCTTAGCCAAGGCTGATTTTCAGCTAACACAACACATTTCACCCCGACACACTATTGAGAAACAAGATCCGCCAACAGTACATAATCTCTCCCTCTTTATTTGTCACTCTTTCTCTCCTTTTCCTATATTCTCTCATCTGTTTCCACCCTTTCATTTTCACATTTCGGTGTTGTTTTGCTTCCTCACACTCTCCGTTTCCCACATTTCCATTTTCTCAGCATTTTTGCTTTACAATCACAAAAGCTATGATATAGAAGGAGTGAGCAGGTGGGCTTTGTGAGTCAATTCCTCTTCCCTGGTGTTTCTGTTTAGCATCTTCGTACAGTTTAATGTATCCTTGGCCTTTTTCTCTTTTGTTCAATAGGCTGCTTTTAAGTTCTGGCTCTGGATCAAGCTATTTAAGAGGAAAACAATATGCTATCTACCTGAGTTTGTTTGTGCCCTTGTGAGTGTGTCTTCTTTAAGTATGCACACCTGCATTCAAGTAGTGCTGTGTGTGTGTGTGTGTGTATGTCTCATTTTGCCTGCAATGTGTGTTTCCCTCAGATAGGGTTTTCAGTCGTCTGTAACGGCTGAAATTGTATTTGTTAATGGAGCCTTTTTGGGACAAGCAGGCTCAGAGTGAAACAGAGCTATCTGACCCAAGATAACACCTTTGTTTGTTGGCATTTTTTCCCACTGCTGCACCTAATTCATCACATATTTGGACTGTGCCATTTGCTCTCTATTAAACTCACATGGCATAAAAAAAAAATATGGTTTGTTTCACTACATTTCGGTGCTTTTCTTAGATCGATATTATCACTCTTAACTTGAAATCCCTTGAGCAAGGCACTAAATACTCCTTTTGTCCCAGTAAAGCTGCTCAGGCATCCGATAAATTATCTTACCATTCCAATAATGACTATTCTAATATCTAACTAATGGCAGTCTCAGTACACAGATAATGGTGTTTATTGTCATGCGAGTTGATAATACATCAACAGTTTATCAGTTCATCAGTCTATCAGTCCATAAAATACATCACCACCTGCCGTTAAATTGCTAGCAAATGACATCTGCAAGCACATCTGGGGTTGATAAGCGGTTTGGTATAAGCAGAGCAACATGCGGAGTTATCGCTGAGTTATCACATACACTGTGTAAATGTAGAAATCTGTTCTGAAATCAAAAGAGTGAAAAAGCTGCTATATAAAGGAAATAGAGTTTCTATTCATAAATGTACTGCAGGCCCCTGAAGTAATATAACCATTGCTTGTCAACAGAAGAATAGTGGTGTCACCCAGTGGTTTCTGACCAGCTGTTTTGAAGCCAGTAGTTTGTGATTTTGCCATGGCGATGTTTAAGTAATCATCTTTGGACAAAAGGGGCCAGTAGTTAGCTTACAGTATACTGTGCTAGCTTACAGACCCAGTAAAATGGTATACTTTATCAAGCATTGTGTAGTTAAGTTGTTAAATCGAGTCAAGCTGTCTGTCAGGAGAAAAACGTATTTTTATTAAACAAACCTAAACTTGGCAGGCGAGTAAGCTGTCATAGAGACCTGTCAATCAATGTCTGACAGCAGACATCAGGTCTTCTATAGAGAGCTGAAGATGATAAACCTGGGTCAATAGTAACAGGTAAATCATTTTTTTGATCCCCTTCGAATTGTGCCACCATTTACATATATGGTATTTGTCAATTTAAAAGACGGTGATACAAGTGAAGTATTAAGAGTTTGTTGTAAAGTAACAGCTAGTTTGGTGAAATGGCTCAGTGGACTGCATCTCTCATTGCAGGTGACATATTTCATCAGCACCCAAAAAAACTGGTACCTTGGCATATTTCAGCTTGTTCTTTGAGAGTGAGGTGAAAAAGTGTTGAAAGAGGTGAAAACTACTGCATGTCTGGTCATGTCGCAGCTGCAGAGACATCTTCAACAGCTCTGAACAGACTGTAGAGACAGACAGTTATGATGCTGACATCTCTGTGACTTTTGTTTATGTAGTCTTTATATTGACCTATTTTCAGAGTCTGATACTTAAACAGACAAACCTATCTATCAGACTCATGTGAAAAGTATTCTATTATGTATTTTAATGGAAAAAATTCAAACAAAATTGAAGTAAATGGGAGTCAGGGTGGTTTTTCCACCTGTTTTTCAACTGTCAGGTAAAATAAAAACATATTTCTTAATATTTCTTATCTTTAACTAAATTCTTCTATATTTAATGAAAGATAACAAATCATGACCTTCCACAGATAATTTATTTCTATCCTAATTCTAGTTGTCAAGACTTTTACAAATCCAAACAACGGTGCAAAGCAAAAGAATTTGAGGTTATAATCATACATGCATAGTGTTGACTCCTCTGCAGAAGTTGATCCATTCCCTCCAGTTTTATTTCTTATTGCATAAAGGCCTCTGGCATTTATATTAATAAAAATAGTAAAATATGACTGTGAAATCATCCTGGTTTCCCAGCTTCCAGATTATTATGGTGTCATTGCCAATCATACATATAGTGGCATGAGTCGTCCTCTCACCTCCAAAGTAATTGAAAAGGTCTCTATCTTTCTTCGGCCCTGGTCACTTTTCCATTAGCCTCACACTCTGCACTGAAATGAGTCGTCAGGCTTCCAAACTGGAATTACTTTGGACAAGACATTACTGTCATTGGTGGAAATATTACGGCATCATAGTTTTAATAATAAAATGTGTGCGGGCATGGTGATGGTGGAAGGGGCTGATAATGATATTGAAAGGTAGGGTGTGAGGTGAGTTTGAGTTCATGGTTGAAATAATGAGGGTGTTAGGTGAATTAATATTTTTGGGTTGGGGGATGTGAATACATGAATGCGAAAGGTAGCTGTGATGAATTTCTGCCAAATGTATGCATATTTTAGAATGTGAGATAGCTTGACTTATTCTCCAAGGAAAATATTGTTGTAATATTGAGAAGACTCAGGTGCCCATTATATTTTTATGCTGCTGAGTAATGCCATTATTAAACAAGCTTGTAAAAGTTACACTCTCTCAAAAGGTTCAAGCGTAAGTTCAAGGAGCTGCACATTATAATATTTTCTATAGGGAAATGCGTCATACTGCAAAAATAAACAGATGATTTGGTATATATGTGCCTTCTTTCATGGTCTATAAAGCCTTTTCAACCTTCAAAGCTGCAGAATGTTGTTAAAAAAAAAAACATGACATAAGAAGTACTGTCTTTTCATCTCTTCAGAATATTTTATCCATGTTGATAAATGATTAATTATTCAATTATTCATTCATTCTGTTGTAATTGTCTAGTGGGGTTAATGCACACTGCCAAACTGGAACAATACACTAAGTACTGCATGTATTATGTATTATGTGGAAAAAATTTATAGCCTACCCAGAAGAGATTTGGCAGGGGAATGCAAAAAGAGAGAGAGTGTGTGTGTGTGTGTGTGTGATTTGAGGGTGAGGTGAGAGGTGGGAGGGGGCGCCAGAAGAAGTAGGAGCAGGAGAAGGGATTTCAGACTTTAGGACTGCAGCAGCAAAAGGGCAAAAGGGCAGCTGTCCATATTTGGAGGTAGCCAGCAGCCAGCCAATCATAATGGATTAGGAGGCATCACGACCTTCAGCCTCCAACGAGAAGTAAAATCCTGGCACAAATAACTTATACGGGCACATGCGCACACACGTACACCTCGCGCTCTCAAACATATATAAGTTGAGAGTAAGGACAAGCTGGTAAAGAAAGCCTTGGATTTGCTACTATAAATCCAGCTTATGGCCAAATAGCCACCACAAAGAGAGAAAATGCCTTGACAGCAAAATCACAAACGCTGAAGGCTAGAAAGAGCAGAAGAGTGAGCTTTGGGCTTGGTGGGTGAGAGTGATAAAGAAAAGACAGGAGGCAGTTGCAGGAAGAAAATAAATAAAATTGTTGTTGAATTGGGCAACTGAGATGCACAACATATTACATCAGACTAACATTGCAAAATTGCTGCCTCCCTTTTACTAGCCCCAATTACAGATGTTAGGAGGACACAGGAGAACTTCAATGGTGAATGGCAGCGTCAAGCTATTTTTTGTCACTGCTGTGGTTGAAGAAAATAGCATCAAACCAGTTATTACCATCACAAAAGCAGAAAATCACAATTCGAAAGCTAAAATGTGAAAATACACACCACTCTTCCTTTTCTGTCCAAATAAAAAGACTAAACAGAAAGATAAATGACCTGACATTGTGTCACGCCGCTGTGGAAAAATGAAGCAGAAATACAAGAGTTATATGATCTGCCATGTAGAGCAGTATAGTTGCCTCTGAAACCTAAAGCGATTGGTAATTAAAGCTGTCAATCACATATTTAACCCCCCGACCGCTCTTAAAACACCTACGATCAGCCAAAATCCTCGGTACGGGGGAGATTTTCTACAGCATATACAGAGTCAAGAGGAGCTGCAGAAGGTTCCTGTCAGAAAAGACCCTGAAAGGTAATGATAGAATTTTTTTTGCCCAGTGACACCAAGAAACCAAAATCATGCACTAAAGCTCCAAGTAGAAATTTCTCCAAAAACAAACAAGAACAAAATTCAGTCAGCCTGTTACTGTTGGAATAAAATTCTGCTGCAGGATCCCACACCTAGTCCTCATATCACTCACTCCAGTCTCTACAGTGTCTTCAGATTTATTTCAGGATCAGGTAGAAAATCCTCCTCCGCATCTATAAGATAGTGAACATTCTTGCTCCAGAGTACATTAGAGCAGTGATACTCAAACTTTTTCAGCTCCAGACCCAAAAAATCAATTATATGTCTCCTTGGCACCCAAAGTTACAGCAACACAATGTCACACACTAAAAAACACAAACAAACAAATCAAATGCTAAACTAACCGACCTTCCCACTGTAAAACATTGCCTGAACGTCTCTGTTTTACATAGTTTTTGTCTTATGGCTTTTGCATAATTTTCATCCTGTGGCTTTTATGTTGATTTATTTTGTCTTGTTACGCTGCTTTTGTCATTTTAATCTTGTGTGTTTTATGTAGGTTTTGTCTTTGGTCTTTTACTGTGTCTTTTGTCTTATACATCACTTTCATTTATCTGTAATTTTACATCTACATTTTTGACTTGTTACACCTTTAACACATGACATTTTTGAGGTCAGCCTTTATAAACTCTTCCAGAGGACACTTGTCAAGGAGCTTGCATTTGCATTTCATTACTGTGTGTATTTTGGTTTGACATTTGGCGACCAAATAAAAACAGCTCTAAGACTAAGTTTGGGTCCTGACCCTAAGTTTGGGAGAGTCAGCAGTACAGAGCATATACTGTAAATAAATAGGGAACAGACTCTTGATGTCACCTGCCTAGCTGCAATTTTGAAGCCTTGATACACCTGACGTGGTCGTTACCTTTTGGGTTTTGGAACAAAGAAGGCTGTGAGAATGTGACCAGAACATACTGAAAACCACATTGACTAACAGTGTAATAATGCATGTCATCAAGTAAATTAAGTTATTCAGCTATAAGTGTTAATAACAGTAGGCTAATATCAAAGTAGTTACTAAAGCTAATTACCAGGCTAGCTCTCTGACCATGAAATTCAATACACATTAATGCTAACCCTAGCTAATACAATAAATACTGCTAAACTTCATGACAAAATCCTTCAATGGTATTGTATATGCAACTCTTAAAATACAACTGCGTGAGAGATACCTGTCAAGAAGAAAAGTTTTATTCAATAACAAGAGCTCAGATTTTCCAACTCAACAGCCAAGCTAATGCTAGTGAAGCATACTACTCTCAAAATAAGGCATAACTTTGTCTTTTTGATAATCTAAATAGGTGAGTAACATATAAAAATCACATTCCATTATCACAGAGAGGGGTATTAACTACAGAGACTAAAAAAAGTTTTTGTAACAGACTCTAAAAATGTTTATTTTGGCTGTATCGTCATCCTTTTTAACATGGAATCTATGGAGGCTGACAGCCCCCAATGGACATTTAATTTACTGCAGATTTCTCTGCATTGACTTCACTTTTCACCACTGGTGGTTGCCGCTTGTTAGAAAAATTTTTACTTCTTATAACTCTGCCTCTCAGGTCATCTGACAAAGGGGTCCCACATGAGACTGAAAACATGAGGAGCTTGTGGTTTCGCTGTCTTGATCCCAAGCAACGGACCACAACTTTTCTCTCTACTTGTCTAGAATGCAGGCACTGTGATCTGTTCTTGTTTGTGTTTTTCTCTTGTCATTAACTTTTACTTAATTACTTAATAAGGTAACACTAGAGGAAAGACAGTTGCTCACTAACATTATTAGGCTTTATCCCCTGATGAACCTAAATGATTGAACAACTGTTGTCATGGGAGCAATGAAGAGGACAAGAGCCCATTGGTTTGCATTAGGAAGTCTTTAATTGGAGCTTCGAGGACAGAAGTTAACGAGGCAGAATGCAACATCAAGATCTGACAACACAGTTCAACAAAAAGCCTCCTTATAGTTACAATCATGCACATATATATGGTAAGGTTTGCATCCGTTGGGGCACAGAACAGCTATAAGAATGCTCTTCCTTATATATCTGTCTTGTCAGCATCTTTTACATATGTACTTCAAGTCTGGGAAGGATTTATGACAAACCCAAAGATATAATGGAGACAAGGTTGAAAACAGAGCAAGCTCAGTGTCCATAATGAGTGAGGGTCATACAGTATTACAAGTAGTGTCATAAGTATTGCTCAGAGGTCATCCAGATAACATTCATGATGTCAAAAACTACAGCAATCCATCTGATGTTATCTGATGTAAAAAAAAAATCACTTATTAAGATGCCTAAAGCTCCTAGCTCTAAAAGGTTGCTTTATAATCCTTGTAAGGAAATTAATTCTCTGCATTGTACACATGCTAATACGCACACAGCACCTAGCATTAGCATTAGCATTAGCGTCAGCACATTAAGAGGAGCGAGCTGCTAATGAAGGCACTCTAGGACCAGATCTTCATCAGTACCATGGTCAGAGGCACTGACATGAGAATTAACCTCCATGTGGCTGTTTTTAATGAGGAAACCTGTGTGGTGCAGAGAAAACACAGAAAGCCTGCGAGGCGAAAGTGATATAGCCACAACGCCACCAAAAACAAGAATCCTCATTGATATGGATAGGATGACACTAAAATCCAAAGTGACAGTCCTTAATCGGAATTTTTCATCCTTTTCCCATTTATTCTGCTTGGCCTAACCTCATGCTATTGCTTCCTCCTCACTTTATCACATGTGAGAGAACACAGACTTCTAACGTGACAGTGATCAGCCTTGCATTTCCATTTTGATCAGCCATCTCATAGTACTTGAACCACACCTGCTTGGACACGCGCCACCGGTCCCTCCCCCTCGTTAGGAAGAGAATGTTCCATCATTAACAGGACGCCCAGTAACCACAGTGACCCGGCAACACATTCTCAAAACATTCCATCAGTCACCAGAGAATGTGCACAAGATCGTTAACTGAGTGCTCATTAATTACAAAGCGATGGGATTGGCTGAGTTTAGGGTCGCTGTGGCACTCGAGATGATAAAGGATATGGCTAATGTGATCAGTCATTAGCATTTAACAGTAAGCAACTGAGATGAAACATGCTTTGTAATCATCTCAACACTGGATAAGGTGAAGTGAGTAAAACAAGGTGATGAAAATATGCAAAGTTATACAGAAAGTCTAGAGGGGAAGGAAAGGTGGGCAACAGCGAGGAGAAAATGAGTAAGAGAAGATCAGAGTTAAGAAAAACAAATGGAGGAGAGGATGTAGGTGTGAGGGAAGGAGGGAAAGTTAATGAGCTCAACAGCCTTTTATTATTCCAGCCCCTATGCAGACTTCAATGTTCTTTACAGATCTCTGGCTCAAGCAGTTGTCCTTTTTTATCACAGACTGAAAATGTAATTAGTGTTTTCAATTTTCCAGGTACTTCTTCTCCACTCATGTATGAAGCAAGAGCAAGTAATGTCCAAAAATGCCACTTCATAAACATAACTGGGTCACTGCTTTCACATTTAATTCAACTTGGAAGAAATCAGAATAATTTACATCCAAAATTGCATGTACCCTGTATGGACATGTGTCATTAAGGAATGAAAAAACCCCCCCCACAAGACCAGGTAGTTGAGTTCACACAAGATAACGAAAGATAATTTAATTGTAGTCAGACAGACAGTCAGGCCTATAGCCTATGAGTAACTTCTCTGGCAGTGGTGCGGTCTACTGTAGTTTCAGAAGTTTGCTCAGTTTCTTAAAGTTGATACATAATTTTCCAAGTTACAACAATATTCTTTTGTTTGTGTCTGCAGTGTATTTATGCATTTATGCTCAATGCAATCAGTCTGTCATTGTCAGCTGTGCATAGACAGTCTGAGTTGTGAAGACAGAGATGGAAATGATTCATTAGATGGTGGAAAATATAACCTTACCACATACATACCTGTATACAGAGCCAGCCAACCATCTAGCCCTGTCTGGCAGTGTTTCATCTACTGGGAGACAATCCCATTTGCGAACACATTAAAAGTCTTTGCAAAGCTGCTGTTTGTTGAAAGTGGGAAAGTACCCAATCTGCATTTGTAAAAACCAGCTGTTTAGTGTTGATGCTTTTTCTCTTTTCTCTTGTAAAAACTGAAACATGGAATAAAAAAACACTTCCTGCTGTTTACTTCTGTAAGCACAACTTCACCTTGATGGAAGTAGCTTTGACAATTTTTAGCCTCAGGGCAAAGTCTTGTGGACTCTTGATCATGCCAGCCTGTGATATCCTATTACCAAAGGTCGTCATTACAGTACCAGTGCAAGGACCTGCAAAAGTATTTGACAGAGCAAAGAAATGGCCTGATCTTAAAATCAATAAATCACATCTGTGAATAAAACACCATTTAAACCCATTAATTACAGACACTTAATAAGAACATGTGAAGCTGAGCATCTTAAAGCAACCTCACTGTTTCAGAAACATCCATCCTACTTTGTTTTTAGCAACTCTTTAAATTAATTACTCTTCTTCTTCTTTGTCAGCACCATATTTTTAGCCTTTATATTTATATCTTCACAAACTGAAGATTTGTGTGCTGTAAATACATAAATATAATGAATATAATAAATAAATATAATAATATAAGAATAATAAATAAATTAATATAATAATAAGATGTTATAAATATAATAACCTCTTATAACAATCTTCACAAGCCAGTTGTTGTCTGTGCCACCTGTATTCATGTGATTTACAGCTTGAAGACACACCTTTTAGAATGTTTAGAAATATTTTCAAATATATTCCAACATTTAAGCATGAAAACAATTTCAAAGTTAAAATCTCTTTTCTGGGTCAAAAAAACAAATGCAAAACTTTGCACGGCATATCCACCGAGGGTTATTGCAACTTTTTGCAAGCTGTAAGTAACTTGTAGGTAATCATGTTGTTCAACAAAGACATAATCACTGTATAGCTTCCAGCAATTCTGGGGTGTAAACAAAAGCTCATCATAGGCATCAGCACTATTCAAAAAATGCACAGCAACATATACAGTATAACATTTTCATTATCTGCACTGTAGAGTAAACAGCATAAAGTATAATCACATAAAAAGAATGTGGCCCACACATCAACATAATAAATTCCTATAGTGAGATAAAACATCAATATGATTGGACAAAAAATGCCATTTGCTGTGCCAGCGCAAATCTCAACATAATCCTGTTCTTCTCTCGCTCTTCTATGTTCTTTCTTTGCCCACACCACTTAGAAATACAGAAAATGTAAGAATAGTGCCAACCAAATTATAAACAATTAAAGAATTACATCTCCTTATGGGTGATAATTCATCGGTAATTATTTTCTTGGGAAAAGCCCCAGAATATCCTGAACACATTGATTAAGATGGTTGTTCATCAAACATCCACATAAGCTAACGAACAGAGGTGAGACACATTAGGACAAAAGGTGCTACATGAAGATTTCCTACTTTAAAATATTTAGAAAAATACCTAAAATTAGTGTGTTGAGAATAAAGAGTGATGAAGTTATGCCAAAGATACCAGTGTCTTGGATTATACATACAGCATATGCAGTGAATATGTTAATGCCACAGTTCAATAGATTTATATGACCACTAGAGGGAGTAGTGAGTCACTCTGTCGGTTTTCCATGGTGAGGAAAACAAACGCCATGGGGACTTTGACCAGAGTGTCAGAAAGTGATGAGATGGGTTGAGAACCGCTAAGAAAGTGACAAAGTGATAAAGCCAAAAGTACTGTTATTGTTTTCACCACTGAACACAGCTCTAAATGAAAAGAATGGAGTTTGATGCTGGAATTGTAGCATTTCTTCTACATGGGTGAGTTTGATTATGAAGTCTATGAAGGTATATAGTTACTATTTGATGTTATTACCCTTGCTAAGTTGGCCACTTGTTGATCTGTGCTTCATATTAAAAAAACAGATCCAAACAGATCTTTAGTGCAGCTATTGACAACATGCACCTTATGGGAAAGGGTCATGATTTGTAGTTTAATGTGGCTATTTTCTAAAGTAGCTACACTAACAGAGCTGTAATGTAAATTATCAGCTCACGTACCACACAAAGATTATAAGACAGTATTATTTTGTCTGACTGTCAAAATAACTGGCTATGAGCGTTTGATTGAAGGAGAAAACTTGATGATACCATAATACAGATATGTGTAAACAATAAAGGTGTGTGATACAGTCTGTGGATAGATAGAGTTGATTTGTTTGTGGTTTTGGGAGTCAAATGTGTGTTCTGGTAAACAACTTCCCCCTGCTGATGAGAATTTGGAATATCAATACTACACAAAACCCCCTTTAAAAGTCACTTCTGCTGTGGTTAGGGCATTTTCTTTTATCGTCATGATAGAAGTTTGTATTTGTTTTTGTTGAAAAATAAGAACGAAATCAATGTGAAGTGGTGCAAGCTATGGTACTTTAAATAAACATAGCCCTTTAGTTCTAAAACAGGAAAGTAAAAGGACTACTGCTAGCATGAGTCAGGATTTCAGGAACATCTATTCAACACCCCCAGGATTAAATCATATGGAATGTGTGCATGAGCATCAGACTTCTTGCTGCATGTATAAAAATATTTCCCTCACACAGAGAGAGAAAACCATACATAGGCAAAATAATGATTATGGCAATAGATTGAATTTAACTATAATTAATTTCACATACACTCAAGGTGGAAAAACTCACAATCCTTTTGAGATCTCCAAATGTCATCCTCACCCCGTGAAACATTGTAGCATTAAGTCTACAGTGAGAGATGTGAATAGCATTTAAAGTGTTTGCAACACAAAAATGCACCCCATAGTTAGCTGCAAATTTTTACCCAGCATGTGCTGGAGACAGCATGTGAATGTGGAGGAGATTAATTTGAGTTGAGAGAAGAAAACCTATTGAGATTGTGGGTGAAGGGTGGAGAGGTGGACCAAGAATGAATAGCAGCCGTATGAACTGAAGAGATAAGGTATCTGATCTCTATCACTTGTATTACTCTGTGCTCTCCCTCTCTCTTCCCTTCTTTCTCACATCCCCCTGCCCCCTCACTGATTCCTTTAGGCTCATTTAGTTAATTAAGGCCATGAAATGTTTCAGAAACCAATTATGCTGTGACATTATTAAAAGACCACCCTTCCTTGTAAGTGCAGATTGTGTCTGTCTCTTGTCTTGCAAGAGAAAGGAAACTTGTCTGACCTAAGTCACTGCAATAGGGCTTGAATTCATACGGTGAAAGGCAGCATCAGCAACTTTCAATTTCCTTTGTCAATTTTCATTCTAAGTTCATGTATGAATCAACATTTTTCTTTTATTGCGTTATTACTTTAGAAAGTCTTCTATGAAAAAGACTGACCTTGACATCCTTTTGCAGATGGTTTTTCGGTCAGGAAGAAGACGAACCGAATGAATGAACTATGAATATGACATATTGAAGATTTTAAGCATTACTTTTAACACAGCTGAAATTAAAAGGAACATATTTTCTCAATATTGGTTATGGTTATGGATGGTGACATTGAGGTTTATAATTTCGCTTGTAACACAGTGATGCATAATATCAGTAACTGATACTGCAAAAACCTTTTTTTTTTTTTGCCTTGAGTAAATATTACCTGCTAACATGAATTTCTGTATTTGATGTAAATCTATTTAATCCTCTTTGTCTTAGATTATAATGGCAGAGCAGTAGGGGTATGGTATGTGCACATCACAGAAGAGTTTGTCTAAAAATTCCTGTCTAAAAAATTGGATTTGTTGCTTATAATTAAAGCTCCTAGAAAGTAGATCACTATTAGATTCCCTACCTGGTTTATCACTTTACAAATTGTGCTACAAAGAAAGACAGCAAATGTCAAGACAGGGATGACTAAGGGAATTTGCTCATGCTAATGAACATACTGCATGACTTACAGTGATTTGTACAACATGCATAGTGATTTGTAATGCAACACTATGATATGTATGAAGGCAGAGAAGCTGGGAGATTTCCACAGAAGTGCAGATGTTGATTTTCTTGTTTCCATTGCTATTTTGAGAATATGCAAATAATCCCTGGAACGATTGACACCAAAGGTCGTTAATTAACATAAGTCAATTCTGCTGTGCTTCTGTTGGGAGTGAGAAGTAGCAGCATTCTACCTTCACTCAGAGCACTCGCACATGGCAAATAAAAGACACACACACTCATCCAGTATACATGACTGTCATGTAGGCCGCTGTATTTTCCAGAAATTAAGGACCGGCATGTTTTATGACAAAAGCGTCTCAGTTCTGAACAAAAAGGAGGTGCTGATTGTAGAGGAAGCAGGGATTGATTAGTCTATATCACTGTCAGGAACCACAATGGATTATAAGAATACAAAACTGTGTGCTACATGTAAAAGTTTTGGGTACTTTTTAACAACTAGGAAAAATAGCAAGAACATCGTCTTGCATACAATATCCTATTACTTTCAATATCTCGTTCTGCCTACTTTCTGTCTTTCTGTCTGCATGGGCATGGCTGAGGGCAGTCGTGCAGCTGAAGGACCCTGTTGCTGAAGTGTACTGTATGCAGGTCATGTCACCACTCTAGGGATTGTACAGACTATGTAACTATGAAGGTAGAAAGCATCTCTATCTGTACTGGACTCATTCTGGTTAGTAAATGATAAACTCAAGCTTTGAACTGAATTACTGTGATTGTCATGTTTGATTTGCCGTTGTGCTTATATGTTTTTAATTTTCTTTGAACACTATAAATGAGGAGTAAAAGAAAATTTTTATTTTTACTTTCAACATATAATGTATATGTCCTACCCCCTTCTGGTTGTGCCCCATGGGTCCATATTTTGGGGAAAAAAAATGTATTTCAGTCAATTGCGAGAGGCACGTTATTTTTTTATCCTCTTGAACTATGCTATAACTTACACATATCGACACCTTCCTAAAATAATTATCTTTTTTTTTTTGACAAAAATGACTTTTTTGCCGAAATCATCAAATACTCAATTTCTGGGTTTTTTTGCTCCCTGAAAAACGACTTATGCAATTATTTTAGGAAGGTGATGATACGGTGTTTGTCAGTTTTAAGGATAATTTTACCAATATAGAAAACTGCAGTTTGTGGTAAAACTGCTGAATTATCAAGAAGCAAAAATACTTGATGACAGAGATGACATAATAATCGTAATTGTCCCTCTCCACAATCTGTTCAGAGTCACTGAAGATGTCTCTGCAGCTTCAACATGACTGGACTGTCGCATCGTTCACCTCTATTAATACCTTTTCACCTCACTCTCACAGATTCAGGGAACATGTGCTAAGGTAGCAGCCATTTTGTTGCTAATGATGCCGATTATTGAGATGTTTCCACACTACCTGTGCCACAAAAATAGACTTTCTTGTTTTGTAACATTGTCTAATTGGATACAAAATGTATTATTCTCCCACCTTTGCTGTATTTTTTCTTGAAGTTAGGTCCCATAAAGCACATGGGAAGGGCAGGACTTCAGCTCTCCATATGCCATGTGTGATGCAGATCAGTCATTATCCAGACAACCCTGAGAGGACTGCAACCCTGTTAGTATTCAGCTTGAGTCTCCCAAATACTTCCGTGCTACACTAGTTACAATAAGCATTTGCATATAAACTTACAGTTTGTAAGCCTACAGCTGAACTAGAAGAAAATAAGTTTTGTATATATTTCCCTCGAAACCAAAAAGTGGAAAAATAACCGCCCTAATGTACTATGTAGTATAGTTACCAAACTAGCTGTGCTCACTTGCAACTGACAGGGTAGGGCATGGGCCAAGGGCAAACCTCTTAAATTTTGGAACAAACCCATAAAAGGGAATGGAGCCTGGAAACACCTCTTCTATCATTGTGAAATTGAATGTTTTCAGTGAGGCTGGCGTTCTTCAGTGGAACAGGAAAGTAGAGGTACTTCAGTAACAGCTTGTGGAACTCTATCAGCTGTTCAAAGACTCACTGTCATGTAAGACGGAGCCAAATTTCCAATTTTGTTTTTATGTGTATATACAGTCTATGGCATGTGGGAAACAGTTGCATCTAGTGCTTTGGCAAAAATAAAATGTATTTTTAATTTATTGATTAGATCAGGGGTGTCAAACTCAGGTCCTCGAGGGCCGGTGTCCTGCATGTTTTAGATGTTTCCCTCTTCCATCA
>JAPQRQ010000014.1:21548754-21568673 GCA_037367365.1 Apogon talboti | reverse complement strand
TAGTACACAGTATGCATTTTCTTTTCTTTTCTTTTCTTTTCTTTTCTTTTCTTTTCTTTTCTTTTCTTTTCTTTTCTACATTTTTAACATCCATCTGTATTTGAAAAGTAAAGTGTGCTCTGCGAGTTTAGGTCAGTGTGCTGGTGACACTGTGGGTGACTAAATGGGATGCCCCTAGAGCCTGTCTGATATAGAATCAGATTAGCCTTTTCTCAACTCATTAGGCATGCCAGGCCATTTGACATGGCCATCAGTCTGTTCCCACCTTCAGGGCAACACAGGACAAGTCAGACTTATCCTGTTCTCCAACAGAATTCATTTTGTGCTGCGTAAGACAACATGTGTCTGGTTATATCTGCACTGAATAAAAACTATTCTTAATCAAATTCAAAGCATTAAAAGTTCATCCTACTTATATTAGTAAGAATTATTTAAGCAAACTTAACTTCAGCTTTAGCTGCATTTAGGTAATCCATCATATCAGATAATATTCCTCAATGTCCTTGCAGTTCTAACGTAGTGCTTTGCTAACATTAACAAATACTTTTTTTCTCTTTCTACTGTCAATAGTGACTCAGTGAGATTATTGCAATATTGTGTCATTACCCATGGCTGTAAATGTGCCACTAACAAGGAAAAGAAAAAAAGACATTAACTAACATATAGGTAAGCCTGATGCAAGTGCTGTTTCCTTTCTGTGTGTGATGGCTCCCATTAGGAGGTGGTAATAATAGGATTAAGGCTAGAGGAAGCAGACTGGTTTGGCTCAGATTAGATCAGCTCTATACTTGGTGTTAAGCTTTGTTTTGTCCTGTGTTTTTATGTGGAGACCTGCTTGTGTTGTAGGTGTGTGTGTGTCCACAATGCTAGATTCATTATGGATCGGAACAAGGGAGTCAGGCTGGGAAACAAGGCTTAGTTGCTAATTACATATCTCTTTTCTTCCCTGTTCTTTTCTCTGCTGCATTTAAAAAACATCATAAATGCTTCCTCTTGTTGTGATATATCTCCCTCAGCCTCTGTACCTCCCTTTAGCCTCCCTTTAGCTTTTCCTTCTGGTCTTGCTTCATGTTTTCACATCTCTTAAATAATGCAATATTCATGGGGTTAGCTAACATATAAATCTACAGCTGATACCTTTTGATTTCTCTGCATTGTAAAGTCCAGGTAGTTATAAACATTTACTGTATTGTGCAGATCAGAAACAGTTAATAGTGGAATTTATGTTTAGTACTTCATAGGTTTTTGATTTAGTAGCAAGGAGGTCATAATAGCATCAATTATTATTAGTTAAGCATGACAAAGGAGAACAGTCCAGGATATGAGGGCTAACATTATATCTGAGTAACACTGATCTTTCAGAAACTTGAAATTAAAAAAGAAAAAGAAACCACCTGTGTTTTTAGGTTCCTTTTGATTGAAGGAAAAAATATGCTACACACAGCTATACTAGTTTGAAGAGATGTAGATGGAGAAGCATGTAATTACACTGAGGGAAGCCTTTACAGTGGACACACAGGAAGCTGGGTGTAACATCTACTGCTCACAGTAACACAGTGGGTCTGTAGTGGTATAGCAATTTCTGCTAAGCATTGTAGGTTCAGTTTGAAAGAAGATGTTGCTGTATGAATGTTTCCACTTAAAGCGAAGTGATCTCAGGTTACAGCCTTGTGCTACCTTACATTTACATTAATCAGTTGGACACAGTGATTTCATATAATCATTTTCCCTGCAACGTTGTCTTTTTCCTTGAACCACACAGTGGCTTTTTCTATCTGTTTCCTTCTTTCAACTCATGGTAACATATGTTGAAGTCCCCACACGACACTTTTTAAGGGAGTAATGTGTTGCATCTGCCTGTGCACACAAACTCTCAAAGGATCACCTGCACTGTGTGTGTGTGTGTGTGTGTGTGTGTGTGTGTGAAATCCACAGACACAACCAAACTGTCATGGATTGCAGCCAAACACACTCACACTGCATCCTGCTCTTTCATTCTCATGCAGCTTTTAGATCTGCACTCCCAACAGTGCACAAATATTTTACCCCTTTAAAACCAGAATCTGTGACAGAGCTTTTGAGACAAAAATATTTGACTGATAAGTCTCTGCTGTTTGAAAACGAATGTTGTTTTCATAGCACTAGCATTTAGAAATGCTTAATGTAATAAAAGCTGTTTAAGAGTTACAGGACTTTGTCTGCAGCTAGCGATTGTGTAACACATGATAAGAGTAAAGCACTCAAATTAGCAAGTTAAAAAAATATACTCAGACATGAAAAAGCAATGCAAGCCCCCTTTCACATGCTGGAGGCTTTCAGCTATTTTTCAGTGTCATAGGTCAGATTTTAGTAAACACCTTTTTGTAGAAAATGGATTGATTGAATCACAGCACCATAACTGTATTTCTTGTACCTTTGAGCATGGTATCGGTCTCAGTGAAGGATTAAAATTTCTCTCAGAGAAGTGAATACTACTGCAGGGCTATCTATGTTTCATCATGGGAACAAGGCCACAGTGATACAAATGTACACTGACAAGTCATGCAGCATAATTCCCTTAACAATGTCAGTAACGTAACATGCACACAGTTTCACGCAGACAGAGGCACACACCATGAAGCTCACACATCCCACCACCCTTTTTTTCTTCCTTTGTCCTCCTCTGCTTTCCTTAGACGCACGCGCCAGCCTGCCAGGATTATGCTATATTCTGGTGACATTATGTTAATTAATTGAAAACCAACCCAATAACAGTGACTACAATACAACAAATGTGTAAATATTTAGCTCTGTAGGTACAAATATGTGCATGTATTTCTGTATGAGATACTGCTCTGACAGTGTGTATATCAAGCACATAATCTGCAAGTTATTCTAGTGGAATGTGCTCTCTTTAGAACCTGTCAGAACATATCCACTACTTCAGACATGGGTCTCTGAGTTGAAGAGTGGGAGAGCTGGACAGAGAGACGAAAAGAGTAGGATAAGATGAAGTGGCATTTATCAGAAAAGAGAGAGGGATAAGGAAAGACAGCTTAAAGAGAAGATGGTCAGGAGGTGAGGATTTTTACTGACACCTTGTCATTCAGAGTTACCATTGTCATAATAATCTGTGGCTGTACTGGGTCATCAACTATATTAATCTGAAAAAAGACTTGGCTATGAACTCAAAACTGCAGTTTCCTTCATTATTTGTCAGTAGCATTCACGAATAGCACAAATAATAAAATTAAACTGAATTAATGAAGATTAACACTTTAATGCATGTAAAAACAATAAAATGCACGCACTAAGTAATTGTGACCTGGGATCTAAAACGTTTTGCTAGTTGATTGCACTCTTTAGTCCAAGCTTAATTTTAGAGATAGATATCAAGTCTTTAGAGCCTAAAATGCAATGGCAACTAAAATCTCAGGAGCTCAGTTTTAGCCACATGGCCTGTGTCTTGTTTTCAAATCATCTGCAAACCAGTTTTGTTAATCTGAAATTAAATTAAATTGAAAACAGATTTGCATCTGCTAGAGCAAAGCAAAGAGTGTAACAGTTAGTGTAATAGCTGTGTAAGATTGGAAAACGGCAGAATGGAGCTGCAGGAAGGGCTGTCAGAAAGAACAGTTAAGAGAAATCTATGTGACTGACCCCAAATGATCAGTGTCAACCCACTGTAAGAGCACAGGATAAAAAAGGGTAGTCACCTGTGTCAGTTTTCTACCCCTCAGTCATGAACTTTACCCAGTGTTGGCAAAGCATGTGTGTAAAAGAGCAATGTTGTGCAGCAAACAAAAAAGGAGTAGCTATAGTGAAACAATAAGGGCATGACCTTTTGTTGGCTTGTGCCCCTCAAATAGCATGAAACACATTAGATTTAGCTGACAAAACCGCAGCCATGGACTCAATACGAGTTAGTGTCAAAGTTGCTCAGAGACTTTTACTCAGGTTCCTGTGGTGTTTGGTTTCGTATGTGTGCACCCGCTCAACCTTTCAAATGTTATATGAATACTCACGGGTACAAATGCTAAAATGCTAAAATGTTAAGCGTGTATCAAAAATGTGTGCAAGGTTTTAGTGAATTATTGATTGAGTTTGTGTTTGAACCATCCTGTTCAGTGACTGGGAATACAGCTGTTTGATTTGCCTTCATTTAGGGGATTCTTGTACGTCTGTGATCTGTTGCGGCCGGTGCACACATCGCTTTTTTTAAAATTACTGCCAGAAACACACAGGCAGGCTGCTGGGAGACGCTTGTAAGAGAACTAAAACTAATACTACAAATTCCATCAGATGCACTGACTATCTTTGCAGCATGGGTATTATCATTTATGACCGAAAGGCATTTTGTGAGTCTACAATGACCTTAACCTTTACTTTTGGCCACCAAATGTAAGTAGTTCATGTGTTCAGTCCAAGTGATTTTTTGAGAGAAAAATTATAAGAGTCCCTAAAGTGGTTCTTATTATATAATCATAAAAACAAACAGACTTTAGGGCACAGTACCCTGAACCTTTGACCTTTGGCCACAAGCATCTTTTCCAGTTCATCCCGACAGTGTCCAATAACTGTAGATGAAATTGGGACTGACTGACAGACAGCGACACCATGGATACATCTGCAAAATACCACTAGTGGGTTTTGCTTCAGCCTAAACATCGCTGACCACTGTATGATGAACCTAAAACATACAGGGTGCAAGCTCAACACTCACCAACAACATTCAGTCTGTGTCCGATCTGCCCCCACAGATGGCCTTTTCTGTCTCTGTTGGGGTCATTCATAATCCTCAATTAGACAGATCCAGCCAGAACACAAGAATATATATATGTATTTTTTTTAAAATAACATTCTTTTTGTTACTTCGGTGATGAGTTTCCTCCCATTTCACTAGTTACCTGAAGAGGTGAAAAATTTACAACACTGGTGTTTTTTAATCTACGCTACGCAAAATAACGAGTATTCTGAAACAAAGGCACTGAACGTTGTGCTTTTCTCTGGGCAGCCTATACTCTTTAGAAACAAGATGCTGGCACTTTGAAAGATATGCTATGTGGACACAGGCCCTTGATGAGATTGTTCTCTGTTAATGTAGTATCTGTTGTGCTTTTTCCCATATAATCTTTGTTGGATTACAAAAGACCTACTGGCATTTAACTGAACTATCTGATATTGTCAAATAATTTTAATATATTCAGTTATTTAGCATATGTTCTATGTGTGTTTATTACATGTAGTAATTTAATTAGCTGTTTGTCAAAAACTTATTGGAATTACCTGTTTGCACAGTATCAATTTTGTAGTGTTTAGCAATAAAGCAAACAGCGTTGAGCATAATGTGAACATGGAAGTCTGCATGACACTTAATGTATTCCCTCTGGATTGACTTCAACTGGTGCCATGAGGGAAGCCATTTTTCTGTGCATGTGTATAATGTCAAACGTGATTTAAGGAGAGATGCTAGGTGTCTGAAAGCAACCAGTTACTGTGCAAATACATTTATGGCAGGGCAGAAATGATTAATCACACATACATGATTTAGTAATGGTAAGGACATGATCAGTTAGTGATATGAGACTGAGCTAATGACATTAAGTAATTAGGGTTAGTCATAATTCATGTAAAAATAATCAGCATATATTTCAAAGTCATTAGCCAAGTGTTTGCTAGTGATCAAGTAATAAAAAGCTGTAATTCAGGAATTATAGCATGACATTGAATGCGTCAGTAGAGAATTAAACTGTTGCTTTTTGCTTGTCTCCCTCTTTGAGTTTAACCTATATTCTGCACCATTAACCCTTGCATCTGCACATGCATGATGAAACTAGGGATTACACATTAAAAACCACCGCACAACATCTGTTCTACTATCCCTTCAACACACACAGGCACACACACATAGTCATGTTATCTTGACAGGGTCTCACCATCCTGCGCACTAACTGTTTATGTAGGTATAGGTCATAAATAGGTCACACTGTATATGTGTATAAGAAACCAGGTTTGTGTGTCAGACCACACTTACAGTATGCATCCAGCATAAGTCCAGTTCTGTCATAATAGATGTTAGAAACGTAGCCATCAGCTCATGTGGAAGAGTGCTGAGGAAAAGGGCATTGTGCTGCAGCTAAGACAAATGTTGTTATTACTCTCTGCCTTTGCATTCAATTTGTTTTTTAAGCCGCTTGAATACCCCATTTACAGGCCAAGATTAAGTGAATTAATCTTTGGGCTACTTCCATTGAAGAAACCCCCCCCCCTTTTTTTTTTTTTTTTTCCTTTTCAGACTCAAAGGAAAAGCACAGAAGGCAGAATAAGACCATACTGTAGCTAGCCAGTCACTTGGAAAACATTACCTTTGTGTTTCCATTTTCGTGTGTCTCTGTCTTGATATAGTGGAGCTGTAGAATAGCATGTGGGTTCACGTACTAAAGGGGTGAGCCCATTTGGTCTCTGTTTGTGTTCTTCACACTGTGGTGCATGTACAAACAGGAGTTGTCTGTCTTGGTTAATGAGAACAACATTTTCTGGTGAAGTCACACCATGGCACAAATAGACCAGCCTTAGACAGGAATAGATTTCAGAGTGTGTATGTGTGAATGTGTGCTTTCGATTTGTTGGCCTCTGTTGTAAATTGACAAATGTTCATTTTGTCCTCTGGGTGTGCTTGAGTGAACATTTTCTGTATGTGTGGTTGCAAGTATTGTGCACATATGTGTTTGTGGAGAGTGAGTTTGTGTGTTGAGGTGTGGGTGTGTGTGTGTGTCGAAAGGCCCAGCCAAGAGGAAAGGTGGTTAAAGTGCACTGTAATTGGGATGTCAGACAGGCATGGTCTCTCACAGAGTCTCGGAAGAACTTCCAGCAGGATTGTCACAAACACTAGGATCCCTGTAATTGATGGTGTGTGTGTGGATACGTCTGTCATCTGTGTATATACCCATGTGTGCATGTTAGTGAGCAGATGTAATTTCTCCGGTGTGCTTCATGGATTTTACATTTCTTATTCAGAAAAACCCGACTCACTCACACACTCTTTGTGATTCTGCTTTGCCTGTGACTTCTGGTGACAGTCATCATCATATCTGTGTCTCTGTAGGTCTGAGGTTAGTTTTAGGCGTGGGCGTTTTTGGTAAAAACAGAAGCTTTAGCTCTGTGTACTTGATGGAGAAAAATAGAGAGCTGAGGCGAGATGTGGATGTGGTCGATTAGCTCTCGACCAGGCTACAGTACTTTTATAGTGTGAAGCAAGATTAGTCAGACAGGGGTCACTGGTTCCTTTTTACACCTTTCTTTCACCTCCAGCTTCTCTGCTTTCCCTTGAAATTTTCTCTTACTGTGGATTTCTTTGTCTTTTGTGCCTCTCCTGAACCTCATCTGTCTTATTTTATGTTCTTGTTTTTCTTCTTCCCTCATTTCTCTCTTTTGTCTCCAGCTGTCTTATTTACTTCACTTACCTCTTGCCCTTACTCCCTTTATTTCCCCTTCTCTATATTTATTGTCACCTCTTATCAGTCTTTTGTCACACTGCTCCTCCATCATACCTTGGTTATCTGACTTACCTATTATGTTTTTCCTTATCTTGCTGTCTGTGACCCACCATCCCACTATCATATATAGCAATTACAATAGTTATAAATAATTATAAACCCACACTTTGTCTCAGAAATATGCTTGATCTTTTTTGGCATGTAATTAGGGAATAATTTACCATTGTTTAACATTCTCTTAAACACAGAGTGTTCAGAATTTCCCAAATTTAATCAATAATTTATCTCTATTTTTTCCCCCTTACATTATGTCCCATCACTCCCCTCTTTGAGCCCCTCCTCCCTTCTACAGTACAGTCCCTTAGTATGCTTTCCAACAACGACTGATTAATCCTGACCTTTTAAAGAAAGAGGCCAATCACTAATTAATATCTGCTGTGTGAGCTTATGAACACGGAGTTCAATTTTGAGCCCCTGAAAGTGCCACAAAGAAAATGTTGAAAGACAGCAGCACAGTACGAGATTGAGTCAGGTCAGTCTATTAGCAACTCAGTTGATTAATCTGAAATGTTATTAATTCCCCGTTGAACTGTTAATGGTGATAGGTGCTTGCCCTTAAATTTCACAGTACGCTTTACATTGGTAAGCAGTGAGCCCACGTGGAAGTATTTGAGAATAAGTTTTAATATCATTACTATACAAACGATCATCCTGTCTGCTGGCATTTCTGTCAGTTGTCTAGAGATGAAATGATGATGGCCAACATGGTGGGGATTACCGCATGGCTGATCACAGATCAGTTTCAGCTCTTTAATCTCTGTCTGGGTGGAGTAGACATGCTGACTGAGTGCATGGCAGAAAGATGAACGAATACATAGACAGGCAGACAGGAAACATCAAATCTGATTTATAGATTTATCTACAGTGCCAGCACCCTACCATGTTCCTGAGTTTCAGCAACTGGAGTGATGGAAAGAATATGTAAGCATTCTGGCTGCTGCTCATGTGCATGTCTGAGTACGAACCGGTAAGAGAGAGGTTAGTGTTTTATACCTGCATGTGCACAGACAGATGTATGCTTGTCTGAGGTGGTTCCATGTGTGGTTAGGGGCATGCACAATCACCCGTGACACCCACTTAAACACACTCAACACACACATGCATGGTGTAGCAGAAGTCTTCTTTGCTTTTTACTAAGGAGGCAGAAAAGTGTGCTATTGATCGACTGTTAGAGCAGAGGAGAGGCGAATGCTCTTTGGCATTCTTTGAAGGACACAGTGCAAAGTGCTGCCCTAAAAGCTCAGTGTGGGGTCTGATTCTTGAAGTTAGTGTAAGTTTGTGCATCGAAGTGTGCACCCAAGTCTCTGACGTCTGCTTGGGTTGGCACATTGAACCGCTTTGTAATCTTCTTACTATTTACTTGTAACTTAATTTGTTCATTAGAAGTGTAGCTTCCTCCTGCCCATGTCGGATATAAGAACTGTTATTATTTAATCATCTCCAACTGTCTGACTTGTGTGACTTTAATCAACTTATTTATGTTACCAGGGTAATAATTTGTTAATCTTTTGTGACAACCAACATACTATGTTGTGTTGATGTTTTGGTGGAAAGTCTGTACATCACATACTGTATGTCTATATTGTCTGTACTGTCTTCATATCCACCCTATATCCATGTTATTTCTGTTTGCTCATCAGTCCACCACTCCATTATCTGTGTGACATACTGCGCACAGATGGCTGAATAACTTGTTTGTCTCCGTTTTCCGTTCTGGAAACCTCCAAAGTTTCCAAGCAGATGGGTTTGGCCAGAAAGGGCCCAGAGACAAGGAAGCAAAAGAATTTTGTGATTAGTTGGATATTAATGGAATCATTGATAATTGATGATTGTATGAGTTCAGTTTGTTTTTGTTTTTTTCAGGTTTTTTTTTTCTTTGCAGAATAAAATTCAGACCTTTTCCATTTTAAAAGGAGCCTCTTCTTCCTCACATGAATAAATCTTGGTAGCAGTACATTCTTTTTCGTGTCACTAGTCAGTTGCTGAATTCAAATTGGAGCTGAGCATTTATTTAACAGTCAGTAGTTTATCAGAAATCAAGTTTCTTATGTAAAACAACTACAGTTACAAATACATAAATGATTTATTAGTTAGAAGATGCGTAATTGTGCTGTTATATTTGACTCATATACCCACATGACGGCAGTTGTTCTCTTGTTTTTTTTCTTTTTTCGTTTTTTAATAAATATGCAGAGGACAGTCAGCATTCCTGTCTCTGAAAGTGATGTTATTAGACAGATCCAAATTTGTCCTAACCTTATTAAGTGTCACTTTAAGACCTTAGCAACTTTTCCCCTTTGACAAAACCTTGAAAAAAAGTCCTAAAAGACAACTTCATTCTAAAGTTTTTTGTTAACCAGCCACATGTAGGTAATATGATTATGTGGACTAACATTTTATTAAAATACAAGTGGTAAAGACTAAGACATTTTGTAAAAAAAATATTGTCCAGTTATTTCTCTAACTCTCTCATTAGATATCTAACAGCGTCAGGTAAACATAAATATTGATGCTTGTGTGTGTGTCTTTGAATTTATACAAGCAACATCACATACGCAAATAAGAACACAAACTGCAAGCTATTTTGATCTCTAGACGAAGAGGGGCATGGAAGGGAGACAGAGGACAAGGGCACTGGAAATGTTATGTTTACTCAGCAGAGTGTTTCTGCTGGCTAATGGACAGACCAGGCCACAGACTCTCCCTGAATGGGATCCAAAACCATTAGCAGCTCTCACACTTCAAAGGGTGCTAATGGGTGATCTTGTGAAACCATCCTGATGTGCATGTATGTGTTTAAGTAAGGGACCAAGTTTGCCATTGTGCATGCTTATGTGTCTTGGCATATTTTTAGCAATATGGTTTAAAGACAGAGGTTGAAGTGAGTTAAAAGTGCATTTTGTTTATTTGCAAATAGGGATGTGGTGTCACGTTCTGTCATCATATATTTTTGTATCGGTGACAACATGAATGTAAGGCACCTTCCCACATATAAGTATACTGTATGTGTGCAAGTATATTTATTCTGATATCACTTTTTAACCTTTTGCAAGAAGGCAGAGTGGGGAAAAAAAGAGCTCCTCTATTTTAATTAGGAATTTGAATTTCATACACAGCTGTATCATGCATTTTAAGTTAGCATTTTGGGATCCAATAAAAACAAGCCTTCAGCCCATTCTGGATCTCCAAGTTTAGGACGGACTGATTTAATACATTCAGTTGGATTTTTCTGTGTGGTTAGCAGTGCCACCTCTCTCAACTTCATTTACAGATGGATTGCTGTTAGAGTAGAATTTCTGTATAGCAGTGCTGAAGTGTACTCACCAGCAAAATGTCAACCTGTGCCAACCAAAATCAATATGTCCTACGTCTTCTTAAGATACCTTCTTTTTGAGGAACAAGATCTGATAATGATTAATTTTTGCTTTAGCACTTCTCCACCGTGTAAGCATTTTACGATGAATCTGTACATTTGTCTAATCCTTGTGTATTGGGTGCTATATGCATTATCAGCACAGAATTTATCCTATTTTTGTGCAAATGTGGGTATCTACTGTATGCACCTGCACATGCACATGCAGTTGAATGGTGAGACTAAAACACTGTTGAACACTAGGCCACTGTTGACTTCACACATCACATTAACTCTTCCATTGTTCCTTTTCAACAGTCACCGTACTGTTTAACATCAACATGATTGATTGTGATATATTATATTTTTCATAAAACAAATGTCAGTCTGAAACTAATTGCAGGTCATGTATAAGAATTTCTTGAAGATCAACAACATATACTCTGTTACATTCAGCCATTGTGGATTTCTACTTTATCTAGTCATATCTGAGTCACATATAAGCACGACGGCATATTCAAAGAAGAATCACATTATAGACTAATTAACTATAATAGATAGTCAAAGTAGTAATAGTTAAAGAGTGGAGTTCATTTTCCTGTGAAGTCATAGAGTGTATAACTTTTCAGATCAGAAAAAAATGGAGACAAATACAAATTTGCTTTAACAAACTAAAACTAGGCATAAAGCAAAGAACATACGTCCATGGCTTTAAATGAGAGCAAAATGCAATATATCAACGGTTTAAACAAATTTTAAAAAAGTTAAATTTAAAGCTTAATATGATACATGATGATACAGAAAAATAAACGTCCCCCAGAGATGTAAAAGTTTTATAATTTGTCTGTAATGGAAAATTAAAAGAAATCCCAAAACTCCTGTCAGTCAAACTAATCTCACAATTCTTTCAATTACTGGACAGGATTTTTTTTTTTTTCCTACAAAGGCAGAGTTTATCTGTGTGTCTTTCTTTGTCATTCTCTGCAGGATGACACCACAAATAATGAGCCAGGTTTTAGAGAATATGCAGGAAGAGTGGAATGTTGGACACAGAGGAAGCCATACATTATATTAGTGCAGATCTTTGGTTGAACTTGCCGAAGTGATGGAGGCGTCTTCTCTTGCAGTCTCTTCCACATGTTACACTCCATAAAAACCACAGGAGCGGATGGTTTCATTTAAGTCACCTCATATAAATGTGTTCTTTATGGTTTCTTTACACATGGCGGTGAGTGAACAAAGTTAATCTATATTTCACACTGCGATGATTGATCTGGGTCACAGGGCTGCAGAGCCTGTGATGATTAAACTTTCAATTAACCATATGTGTCCGGAACTATCTGGTGTGGTCTGAAAGGATCACAGATCATCTATGGTCCATTACACATCACTACTTGATGTCCATATGAGTAAGACACTTAACCTTCCATTCCTCCAGTATATCTGAGAAATTACAAGTAAAAAAAGCATAAAGTGTTGCAAAATCACATTCCCCCAGAACTTCAAGCTTTGAAATTGACTCTATATAAATGTGAATTCTACCGGAAAGATAAACACAATTCTGTCAAAAGATATTCCCTCATTAGGTATTTTCACGTGGGGGGGTATTTCTGTGTAATACATCAGATCAAAATCTCAAAATTTCTGTATTCTTTTGAATGGAGATTGGGGCCACAGCATAAGATTCATATAATTTTTAGACTCATCAAACTATTCATTCTTGTTCCCTCTGGATGGGGCATCAACTTCTTTATTATTATTATTATTTATTTATTTTTTTCTATTTGCCACTCATCTGTAGGTGAATTCACTTGCCAGTACACAGGCTGTACTGAGGAGCTGTCAAGTTTTGAACATTTTCAATGCCTGGAGCTAGATTGTTACTGTAAATAAATTCCATCACCTTGGTAAGCTGAAATATTACAGTAAAGGGCTACAGAAAGTTTGACCTTCCAGACCTTCTGAGTAACTGTTTATCTTACGAAGGCAGCTCTCAAGGGATTTATTGGTGGAAGTCAAAATATTGTATAAATCCAGTCACAATATTTTCACCATCTTATTCATCAAGGAAATCCACATTAGCCACAGCAAATTGATTGTCGTCTATAGACGGTTCTTAAAATTCAACAATGCAACAAATCACATCTTCATAGTAATAATGCGATTTTGTGCTGATTTAAATACACATTGAACTGACTGAGTATAACATTTTTCTCTAACTTTGATGTTCTTCACTGTTGTATAAATGCCCAAGAAAATGTCACCTCATTCCATCACTGACATGTATTCACCTGAACTCTAATGGGCTTTCTGGCTGATTTGCTAAAGCTGAAGGTAGACTTAATTCCATTGTGTTACCATGCAACAGTCTAAATTCCTGTGGATTATTTCAGCTCAATTATGTCAAAACCTTTAGGTACATGTGACACAAAAGCCTGGAAAATGCACACAGGAGCACTACCAGACTCACATTAGTTGTCTCCTCACAGTATGATACTGAAATATTTACATCAAGTTACAATTTAGCTGGTGTTATTCAGTTTTGATATGTGATTTTTCTATGGTTACTTAGAGTTTAATTGGAGTTAATCCTGCGCCTTTGTCTTTCTTCTATATTTTTCACTGTGATACTCAAGGAAGGGACAGACATCTCTCTGTTGACGCACATTGGGAATTGTGAAACTAGCCTTAGAAGAGAGGACAGATCCTCACATACAGCACAGCAGTATTAAATGAAACACAACACAACAGCTAATAATGATATTATTCTGCTCTCAACACAGTGTGAGATGTGGCTAAAAATGACTGATCGTTTGTACTTTTATTCTTTTGTTTGCATTTTTCATATGAGAAAACAAAAGAGGGCAGCGCACTTTAAACAAGATTCATAACTATTAAGCCAGAAATTCTATCAGTTAGATCTATTAATTATTAATCGTGATCATACTTCTATGATCACTGGATATATTGGTAGGGACTTAATTATTTAGTATTATTGTGGGTACCATGAGGGAGGAGCCTGTTATAAAATCTACAAATTGGGCCTTATGTAATGTACTAAAGCACAAAGCCTGCAGGGTGTGTGTTGGTTAGAGGCAGAGTTTTCCAGTAGATACCTTGTGTTGCTAGGTTTTTTTTTTGTTTTTTTGTTAACATTTGGTCTTTCATTACTCTGGAACCCACTTGGTTAGTAGCAACAACACACTCATCCATAAATTATTAATGCGCACACTTCATGCCAATCCACCCTCTGCTTTAAAGTTAATGTTGGTCACGAACAAACGAATTAACAATCACACAACCTCACTGCGGTGGAGACGAATTATATAAATAAAAACTTTGATGTGTGCATGGGATTGTGAGAGCGTGTGAGGGCTTCCTCCCTCTTGAAAGGCTGCTGGTCTTTCATGGCTCCACTTCCAGACTGGTTCTGATGTCTGTGGGCAGAACAAAGCACAAACAGGCTTGTGTCGTCCCAAATGTCATAAAACGTTTTACACCGACTACAATATTTCCAATAATGTCGACCATAGCGTCCCTCAGTGTCCTTTGAGATCTTAATTGATAGAAGCATTCCAGTTGACGCCTTTTGTTTTTTGTTGTAATGGGATTACCGATTGCTCAAAACAACATTAGCACAAAAAGGAATCAATATTTGTTACAGCATCAGGGTCACTTGGTCTTAAGAGTACTGCCTTTTCTGCAATAGAAGCATCGCTGTTATTGCTTCAAGGCCCCATGTTAATAAAATGACAATAAAATGTATGTATATCCATTTTCAGAAGGCAGTTTCTGCATTGCTGTATTTTGTGTCAGCTTCCACACATGGTTAACATAAGTAAATGGAACATTTGCTTGTTATTGCGTGTGGTAATCTATTCATTTATTATCCTGTGTGCAACCGTTCAAAAGGTTAAAAGAGTAATTTGCATTTTTAAAGCTGACTTTGCTAGCATATTAAAAAAAACAAAAATATTAGCTTGTCTTTCTGGTAATGGAAAATGAGTATTTGCCCTGCTGAAGCCTGACTCAGGGGCTTGTTACAGTCTGTCCACTAGTTGTAGCCTTCTTCTATCGTGTTATTGAATGTTATGCGGTCGCTTGTGTTTGTTTGTCTGTCTGTCTGTCTGTCTCCCTGCAGGATTGTACACAAACTGTTGCACCAATTTTCACGAAACCTGTTGGAAGGGTAGAACACGGGCCAAGGACAAACCCATTCATGTTTGGAGCAGATCCATTAAAAAAGGCAGAGACGGGAAAATTGTATAGCTTTATTTTCTATCACTGCGAGGTAGAGTTACAGGATTGTGGGGCCTTGGCAGAGGTGTGTGCTCTTGATGTGTCCTTCTAGTTATTATAGGATGCGGTCACAAATATAGCATGAGTGCAACCAGCAAAAACAACTAGATTTAGGATCATTTAGAAATAATAGCACCAGGCCTGTTGCATGAAGGTGTATCACTATGACTGTGTGCAGAATGGAAATTATTTTCAGTTTCTATTTTTCCAGCATACATTCATTATTACTTGTAATTTGCTTTGTCTTCTTTTGTAGACATTCTGTGACCTTTTTAGCCATAATAATAAGCATAAAGAGCTGATTTTACATTTACCCTCCTTGTATGCCTTGCCATTTTACTACTCATTGCTTGTCGTACTTCAACAGTTTTGTAAAAATGCAAACATATATTACTATTAATATTTTCAATCATTTGCCCTTTCTCACCCAACCTTCTTTTTTTCAAGATATTATCCACTCTTACACTCCCTGAACAATATCTTATTGTAACACCACTGATACATACATAATCCTTCATATATATATATATATATATATATAATCACTGGTACTTACTAATATCATGTGTTTTAAGGCTCTTCAGCTTTAGCGTGTAGTGTCACCAAGCTTAGACCAAAAAAAAAAAAAAAAGACGGTAACTTGTGCCAACTAGATTGTTGTCGTACTAAAAGTATTTGATTGACAGCCTGTAATTACAAGTTCACCACATCAGTAGTAGGTCTGGTTTTCTTGTCAAACCTCAAACAGTACTACTACTCTACCCTGTACGCTGTCAAAAAAAATATCTCTTCTTTTTCTTATACAAACGTACAAATTGAAACCCTTACTGATTGCTTTAACACGAGGACCTTGCATTTCTGATGAACGGCAGTCCACACTCCTTGGTTATTCTTTTTTTTAATGACAGCAGACAGTAGTGCTGATAGACCAGACAGAACAGAGGGGAATCAATCCATTGCCAAAAGGTGCATGTGGTTCCAGAGGTGGGGCTCTTAAAAACTACACGGACTAATTTCTTTCTCTACTGTCCAAAGTTATGTTTTGTCCAGAGCCAACTATGCCCTGGGCCTTCTCCACACTCCAGTGAGAGCTGTGAACTAAATTTTATGTGGCTGTAAATATTGATGCCTTGAGAATGACACAGGGAAGCGAAACAGCTGCAACCCGCTGTGTTGAAGGAGGAGGATAACGCGAAGGAATCATCAAGGGTGTTTGAAGTCCTGCAGAGCTTTCACTGTGTGATGACACTCGCGCGTGTTTGTTGGGTTTTCGTGGTGTTTGAATCCAGTTCCCCCAGACTCCCATTAATAATAAACTGGTGTTTGCAGGTGGCACATTTTCACTCAGGTTGTGTTTGTTAAATAAAATACTAGGATGACTAATTATGAATTATATAGCAACTTTCACTGTTGTTGCTTTTTTCGCATCACCTTAGAATGGTTAAAATGTCCTCTGCCTATCACTTCTCCCTTTCCCCATTCATTTTGTCTTTCAGCTTCATCTTCAGTCCATCCTAATTTTTCACTGTCTGTCCTCATTTTACTACTTTTAGTAATAATTCATAACACTTCCTCTTTCTTGTGAACATAGCACCATAAGCAGCAATCATAATGACCTGACACAGTATCAAAAACTATTAAGGGATATTCACGATTAAAGCTTTTTATTAACCCATTGTCATCATTATCAATCAGTATAATTACTTGGCCTTGTTAGTGAGTTAAAAAAATATCAATTCCTTTGACTTTTTTCCCTTAAAATCTTTTTTCAGACTTTCCTTTGTGAAACCAACCCACTCACCGCTGCTCAATGGAGCCTCTCTCCTCTCGATTCTCACCACATGCAATACTTCTTTTCTTTAATTTCTCCTTGATTCCTCTGCTCTGTTCATCTACTTTCAACCTCATCTTTTTTTCTCTGTCACCTGCCACTGTGAACTGAGCATGTAAAAACATTTCCTGAAAATGTTGCACATTCTCGCACGCGCTCACTCACATCCTCCTAGAGAGAGAAACACACAAATGCATATTAAAATGTAGTAGTACACACAGTCACACACAGACCACAGATTCAGCCAGAGCAGGTGGTAACAAAGAACGACAGGTGAGGAAATAGACGGGGAAAAAAGAAAATACGCAAAATCTTCAGTTGGTTCGCAGACAAGACAAAGCTCACATACACTTGCAGTACAACCCATTACATAGCAGTTAACATTGTGTATTGTTCACCTTTTAATCCGTAATGATAATCCTCAACAAATATAACACTTTAAAGAGAAAGAACTGATGACGATGTGGTTTAGGTGGGAAAACAAAGGTAAAATGAGGCAAGCAATGAAAAGAATAGTGGTTGCAGAGGGAATTAACACATTTCTGCAGAAAGAATGAGGCAATTACAAGGGTAGACTGAGGAAATCAGACAGTGTTTTGGTGGAGGATTTGGCTACCTGGAACTAAATAAAAGCTGAGTTCACATGGCTGATCGTGGAATTAGAGGAGCTCAAGAAATCTCTTGGTAACAGAAAATGAAGAGATAAATAGGGAGACTGCAAATGAGCCAGTGATTATACACTGATTTTTCCCTCTAAAAAAAGGGGAGAAAAACAAGATATGCATTAACCACAGGCTGGGTTCAGCGATCATTTATAAATCAGATAAAAACAAGAACGTTTATTGTCACTGAACCAAAAATGATGGGCTTAAAGTATGAGTTGACTTCTCCTTGACACTGTGATAGTGATTAGAATCTCACCCAACACGTGAGAATCACACAAACTTTTTCCAAAACTAAAACCCTATAAAGATGTTAAATAGAATTAAAACCAGTACAACAGTAGAGGGCTTGGTTAAATTGATATCTTTGTCTTCACTTGAGGATTAATGTGAAGGAAAGCATACACAGATGTTATGAATAAAGCATCCACATTTTCAACATTGCAGCATGTGTAGTGTTTGAAGGCCAGAACTCTTAAGCATTCCCTCTCTTCTGTTGTCTGCAGGCTGTGTAATGAGCTTGTGTTTGAAGTGCCTTTCTTTGTGTGTTATTCAGCTATTCTGGAATTTATCTGCCCACTTTTCCTGTTAGTGTGTCTCTACTGGTTTGCTCCTGTGTATGTGTGTGTGGTGCGTGGGGTGATCGTGCTTGTATTTGTATTTAGGCAGCCGGCGTTGGGATTTTGGGTTGTATTCTCATCTTATTGCTTGTTAGAACAAATTGAGGGTGTGACGCTGTCATGCGTGGACACAATTTTCAGCGGCGTAATCAAGAGTAGATCGATTTTATTCAAATAAAGCCTGCGGTTGCTGTGAGGCAAATTTACGCCTGAAGGGCTTGGAAATAATGAAGCAGAGCACATGTCCAAAGGAAGAAAAGGTTTTGTGTGTTTTGGAGATGGGGTGCTCCAGTTTCCTTAAGCCAAGGGGACAGACTAGTGTGCCAAATAGTGGAAACTGTTCAGGGGTCTTTTGTTATAAATGGAAACCATGTATCTTAAGTCATGAGTTAAACAAAACTACAGTTGTCCCTCGCTATGACGCGGTTCACCTTTCGCGGCCTTGCTGTTGATTTTTTTTAGTGCAGTTTTGCATGCTTTTTTTTACAGCGTATGAACTCGCATTGTGTTCTGCGTCCTGATTGGTTAGGGACTGTAGACCATTGTCAATCAATCTCCTCCATGCCGTGTCTCCTGTACAGTACAGAATGCATTCGACTTGCCAAATTTACATAAATGTTCGATCGCTAGCAGTGTGACTCTGAAGTGCTGTATGTTTGACAGTTTTCTCCCCGACAAAACCCACAATGTCGACGAAACGTTCTGCACCGACAAAGGCACCTGCGGTCGCACCCAAAAGGCAGAGGAAGATGCTAACCATTGCACAAAAAGTTGGACTTACAGCCTTAAAACATATATAATAATTGTAAAAAATAAAGCTGACTACTTTGCGGATTTCGCCTATTGCGGGTTATTTTTAGAACGTAAACCCCCGCGATAAACGAGGGACCACTGTATGGCAGTGTAGCTCGCCGTCAAAGCTTCACAGTCCTGTAAAAGCCGATGTGTTGGTAAAAGAAACAAAACAAAACAAAACAACAAAAACGCTCAATCTAAGCTTTTTCTCTTGTGGATCTGTTTCAGAATTCAGTAGAATTCCTCTTGGTCCATGTTTGATGAAAACTGGTGCAGCAGTTTCCACATATTCTTGATAACAGACATGCAAACAAACAAGCAAACAGTCACACATGGTAAACCTTGGAATGTTGTGAGGGTTTTGGACTGAACATCAGGACTATTCTCTGAAGATAATTCATAAAGTGCTTCATTTTTCATGGACCTTTAAGCATGTAGACAAAATAAAAACTTTTTTTCATCCCAAAAAAAATATCTCAAATCCACAATCATATTCTTTTCACGATATTTTTTGTTTGATGGTTGTCTTTGGTGTCTGTGAAATTTAGTGTTGTATATTTAGATTTTATAATTGCATTCTAATAAAATTGGCAGATGTAACATTAAAGGTTGACAAATGTTGGTGAAGGGGATATGACAGCATAAGGCGAGCAAAAGTAAGGGTCATGTACGTTTAATAAAAAAGTGGGTTTCTCTGAGTTACCAAAGAGAACACATTTGTAACATAGGCCATGTCATTTTTAAGTATTTTAACCCATTTTAACCCACTGTCCTCATTTGAGGACAGCATAAAAAACGATGAAAATAATGACAAGGATTGGTTAT
>JAPQRQ010000014.1:21534810-21547935 GCA_037367365.1 Apogon talboti | reverse complement strand
TCCCATTTTATGCAAATGTTCTGAAAATCGTTACAAAAATCTAAAAATTGTTAACTTGGGTTAAAATGGGTTAATGCAGAAATGGTTTGTATGGCAGCTTCAGATTTTGGTGTCAGTGGTTGAATATCACTAACTTGTCTGCAGTTGCTTCTACAGTCTCGGCCTTGAGTACTTGTATGTGTTGCTACCACAAGACTGAATGTAGTATTTAATTGGATGGATAGGCAGTGGCAAGTGGAAACACACAATGCCTCCAGCTGGCTCATCAGTAGTTTGTGGAGTCCCACAACTATTCTCAGTGCTTAACAAGCTGGACCAACCTGTACCTACCTAATTTTCAGCATCACCCTGCAATTTCCAAACTCACTGCCGATGTCAACAGTGGAGAACTTCTCTTCAAACATTGTAGTGACATCTTGTATCACTTGAAAGACTAAAAGGACTGAATAAATCTTACATGAGGACCCGCATTCAACTCGGGGAACGTAAACAGTTTATTATTTTCTCCTTAGAGCCTAATGTTATGATAGTAAAAGCTAAAATATATATTTTTTATTGTTCTTAGACTCTTCCAGTTATTGCTTTAGCAGTGCTGAACATATGCTCTGGTCCGAAGAGACCACTATTTATTAATTCCAACTACAAACAGATGTGTTAATGATGCCAAAACCGAAGTCTGCCATGTGAAGCTTCCGACTAATGACTTTTAAAAATATCACATTATTCATTTCAATTGATGGAATATGTGAGGCTCCTTGGAGTCTACGCCTTTTTTACATTTTTTTGTGACTGATCCTTCTTTGATGTGATCTTGTTGCCTTGATTTCTGGTATCTTGTGTCTGTGTGCATAACTTTAATCAAATTTCCATCTTTTTTCGACTCAGTGTTGTCAGGGTTGTAAGCTCCAAATCTCTTCACAACTTCAAAGGGTGTCTGCGTCTGTGAACCCATAAAGGCCTGTCTAAACCCAGGCTTTATCACTTTGTCTTCATGTCTGTTTACATCTCCCATTTCTGTCTTTTCTTCTTCTTTGTTTTTTTTTTAAATATGCTTTGTTTTTTTTCTAACCACTATCAGGTTTACTTTTTCAACATGACCTGCCACCTCCCAGCCAACAAGTGATGTTAATTTTGACCCTCAGTCCATATTTTCCTTACCTATTTCCAAAATCCTCAATTTTCCGTTCTGTGTTTAAACCTATGTGAAGTGTTGCCATGGCACTCAGACTGTCAGGCCAAGGTTGATGGGCAGAAAGATATTTGTACGTTTGTGTGTGTTGCTAAGATGATTGCGTGAGTGCAGAGCAGGGTGAGCGCTGATTGAAGCCTGGAATAACATTAAGGGAAACCTTTCTTTTCTCTGTCTCTGTCTCCTCCGCTCTCCATGGCATTCTGTCACTCATTGGCTGCCTCATCTGTCTCATCACTTAGAACCTGCCTCTGGTTCTTTGTCTTTATTTGACTCTTACTTTGTTTTCTTCTTGCACTCCATATCTGTCTTCATTCTGCGGTCTTTTGCCTCATATTTCTTTCTCATGAAAATGTATCCTTTCCCAAGAAACGAAGTACTCATAGCTCATATGTATATAAAACATGGTCTTCGCATACATATATAGACACTGTCAGTAGACGTACATATGGTGTTAACCTCTATTAGTAGTCATCGTTAATACAAGTTGAAAGGGTTCAGTAGCTGCAAGGAAAAGTATCTGATTATGGATGCTAGGACAAAGGATGTGTGTGTATCAGTATGTCAAGTGTTAATTGCGTATGTGTGATTGCATGTGTGTGGCGGTATATAACTGCGTATCTCATATGCGAACGGATCTCTCAGTGCGTGCAATTATTTTCTGTTGCTTGTGACAAATTGGAAGAAAATGCAGCTATTGCCAGTAGCTTTGGTGGTTTGTGCTTCCACTGAATACACAACCTGTTATTAGCAGAGCTGGCTCTTGTTAGTCACTCCATTCCTTTTTGAGGGCTCTGTAACCGAGTCTGATATTGTTTCTTCAGTCTCATTTATCATCATAGCTCTTCCTTTCTGGCAAGTGTGCTGAAGATATGACTGCTGGCATCAATGTGAAAAAAAAAACCAAAAAAAAAACACAGTTAAAAAGGAAATAAGTCAGCAAATGTCATGGAATTCCCTTTGACTACTGCACATTTTTAGATTGATATAACCAATGCTCTCTTACGCCTAACTTGTCATTAAATTGATTTTAAATTATGCAGAGTGCCTCTCGGAATTCAAGGATGTAACTTTTAACCTAAATTAACCACTTACATGAAAGCCACTTTTGAATTTGACCGTGTGATGCTCCTCTCCAAATAAATTTCAAAGTGATATTTATCAGTGACCTACTCTGTCATTTTAGTGTACAAGTAAATCATTTGTGTTATGATCTGAGTACATCCTCTCAACAGAATTAGGCCAGCATCACCTCAAAAAAGGCTCGGTGGTATATTTCCAACGTCCTAGATGCAGTAACCTCATCACCAGTGCAGTAGTGACAAAGAGAATCAAGTGTTACACCAGATCCTAACTCACTAGACGAGGGACAAACTTCATATATTTTATTTAAATGCAAGTTTGCTCACATAAGAAAACATAGTGGCAGGAAGCATTCATTAATAACAGTGTTGGAGAGCATCTCAATTCGCGGGACGTGTAAAAAAATATTAAAAATGCGGGACTGTCCCACACAACGAGGGACATCTGGTCACCCTAGTTACACATCAGCTGTATCCACATGTGTTTGAGCAGGTTTATCCCATTGATAGATTTGCAGCGAACTCCCACTGGACTCTGTTCTTAAGGTGCAAAATAGCCTTGTCTAGAGAGGCAAAATTATTATATTGTACTCATCTCATTTCAGATTTGAATCACAGCTCGGTTCATTTCTCTTCTCATACTTTATTCTGTTTTCCACTCTCCTGCTTCCACTTTACTCCCCTTCTTCGCTCCACTGTTGTTTCTTGGGCTTACAGCTGATTTCCTCTGAGGTTGTGCGTCCTCTACTCCAGCATGGCTCTCTATTTTGAACCCCTTCCTTGTAAATTTTCTGAAAGGAATTCAGCAGCTGAGGAAAGCTAAATGGATGAGAGGGGTGAACATTGGTAACCTCAGAGAAAAGGGTGCATACTGGGTTTTTCCATCAAAGTATTTTGGGTGCCTGTGTTTGTTGTACCTTGTGTATATTTGCATGTGCGCTCCTTGACATACTGCATGAACATCCCTTTGTGACTAATGGAAAGGGTGGTGTGCAGCCTCGTTCAAAACCATTCCTGTAGTCACTCCAAGCTAAATGGACTCCTGTTGTTAACAGGTTTCTAGTGTTGTTGGGAGGCTCATGTAACAGGGGTCAGACACAGAGCAGACCACTCTTACGCTTCCCTCTGCCTCGTTTTTTCCTCTAACCCTCTGTTTCTGCTATTCTCTCTTTCTATTTTTGCAAGACTGCTGCCTTTTTTACTCTTTCATACTTTTTCCTTAGCGTTCCCTTGTTTGTTGATCCTTTTACAGTTTAATGATTGCACAGTTAATATTGCATATTGCATAAATGTTTATGCAGATGCAATATATTTGCTAATTTGCTAAAATATTTGATAGTAAAAGCACTTCCAAGCAGATACATTTAACACACCATTTGCTGATGATGTGTGGTACTGTGGTCAGCTGTAAAACCCAGAAGCTATCCTCAGTGTGACCTACTGAACGACAGGATTAAGCCCATCATCTGCATTCGGCTTGGGTTTAAATCCCACACACACACAGCCAGCTGTCATCCCCTCCCCCCACATATCATTTATGGCCACAAAATCAGAATGGTTTGAATAGGTTAAGCTGCTGTTAACATTCTCATTTGAGTGGTCATTTGGATTGTATTTTAGCATAATGCATATGGTCAAAAGGTTAATTGCAGCTAAGGTATTATATTGCACAAAATTATGATACTGCATCTCAGTCGAACACCTGAGATTATTTTTAAGTAATCATAACATAGTGAAAGCAAATTAATACTCTACTTAACGTATAATTTGGTGATTCATACATTTAAAGAGCACAAATGGCTGATTATTATACAGATAGCATAATACCATCTAAACAGTCTCTAGAAAGATCAAGTATGTTTACTCTGCTGTGGGTGTTTACTGAAGGTGAAATACATAATACTATACATTAAATGTCTCATATTTGAAGAAGTCTAATTATATATTCAGCAGTCACAGTTGGGGAAAAAAATTTAATATTGGTGTTTATTTTTAGGGATGACTACTGCTACTCTTCCCAATACTGCTGACCTATCATTTCAGTACCGATAGTGCTTACTGATTGGTTCTTTTTGTTAGCTTAGGGTTATGGCTCAAATGGAGAACAGACTAATTACTTTATTTTCTCATGTTTAGTGTAAATAATTAATTTATGCCCAATAATCTTTAGCAGGAAAGTGTAACACCATTATTTTTAACTAATCATTACTTTAGACTTTGATTTTGAGGTATAATGTGAAACAAATATCATAACCGGTTATTGACTACAAATATACAGTCTCTGTCACTTTACATTTGTAAGTATAGAATTCAATGCAGGAAGTTTTCTTCAACAGTATATTACAGTGTGATAGTTTGCCTGCAGCCTGCAAATCCCTAAATCCACCTCTGCACTGAGCTCTGAAAGTATGAATTTTTGAACAGATCAGATGATGCTCTGTCCATTTCTGATTAAATTTATGAATGGGCTCAATGTGATACCATCATCGGGCTAATGGTCACTTTTAATCATTACCTTGTATTCATATTTGGGCTCCAGGCTGCTGTTACATATTACATAAGTGGCACAGCAACAACAGATGAACTCTGAGCTAAGCAAACTGTGCATTTTTCTGCCTGTATTTGCTGGACTTTGTTAGATGTTGCAACAGATTGTTCATGTTTCTGCCAGAATGTGCAACGTGCTAGTTGCACAACGGTTGAACACTTTACTGTTCAGATCTCTCAGTGAACACCAGCCGCTGCCACTAAGAGCAGTACGTCTGTGTGTGTTTGTGCTGCACAGAGCTGCAATGTGTGTGTGTCAGAAAGCTGCCCCCACCCCTCACACACCGCCCCAACAGAGAGGACTCTCATCTGGACTGAAAATGGCACAAATGCATCACAGACTGAGATGGAGTTAGCGGAAAAAAAAATTCGTAAGACAACTTTATATAACGGTAATAAATAGGAAAAATCTATTTTCTTAATTTCTCCTGTACTGATAGGAAAATCAATAAGATTAGAAGTTATCAGTATCCCAGTCTGTAATTTATCCCAGAGGCCTGTTTATTACTAAATTTTGGTACCATCCCTACTTAGTATTCAATTTGACATGGTAGTCTGATACAAACAATGTGTGCTTTTCCTATTGTTGTTGTGTTGCTTAACAGAAGTGTATATATGGTGACACTGTCTGAAGGTGTAACAGTCATGTAAGCAAAGCAGCAGGCATACGACAGCGGCCTTCCTTTGAATGCTGTTCAGACACTACTGTGTTTGGCGGTGCGTTGAAACCGTTCCTGATGTTCCATATCAAAGGGAAGGCTGGCACACATGCTGTTACCTGTCACAAAGTAGTACGAGCGTGGGAGACATGAAAACAGGAGAAGGGAGGTAGAAAAATACAAAAGAAAACATTTTGTTTTATAATATTTACTTGGAAAGAAACTTAAAAACTATAAGTAATGACTCAAATTTTGAGTCTATGTTTGTGAGCAAAACAATGCAAAAAGGACTTTCAATGTTGGTTGAACTTTACCTCCTTGTCCATGAATACATAAAGATGCAGGGCAGACTGACTTCTACATCTGTTTGTGCTGCAAGAATGTAGGGAATGAGATTAGTGTTACATGATTTCCTTCTCTATGCGCACCTGCACACACCTAATGAGTCTACTCGTACTCATTTTCATCCAAGTCCCTTTTGAATGCCATGCACTTTATATTGTTTATATCAGAATTGGTAAGGTTGGAATAGGAAAACACTGTCTGGTGCCCTTGTCCATGGCTTTTTACCAAAAAACTGAGGGAAAATACTAAGCAGTAGATAAATTAGTGATGACAGCACCCAAGTGGGAAGAAGGTCGCGAAGTTTGTTTATATCATGTGCACTGACTCATTCAAATTGACTGCTATTGAATTATTACCTGCATCTCTATGTCCATTTGGAAAGGCTCGGTCCTCATTCTCTATCTCCAGCTCTATCTACTCCTCTCTGCCCTCCGTCTTTTGAGCCACCAACAGCCCTACTCTAATCCCCCACCGGGCTCACTCTCACTGGGGCAGGATTAGAGACCTCTCCCCTAAATGCAGTGGAGCTCGGGGCTATTTCTCAATGTGCATGGGCATATCCCTGCACTCGCAAGTGTATGATGCAGCATGGAAAAGAAATGGACAGTGAGCAAGAGCTACAGGGAAGTGGAAGTGAATGGGATAGGAAGACACAGAATAGGAGGCAGGAGAGAATGGAGGTGCAGAGGTATAAATCACTGAAACACAATGTGTCAGATGAAGGACAAAAACATCTCCTGCTGCCCTCTGGGATATGGACTGAAGGTCTGAGATGAGAGGGATACATAGAAAATATGAGAAATTAGTTGAGCAAAAATGTAAATTAAGTGTATAAATGTGAAAGAAAATGGTCATTTTTCTTAATTTCTAGTGAATTTAATTATATGCACTTTTCTGCAGGTAAAATCTAATTAATGAAATCTGCTTAAGATTAAGGTCTTCTATACCCAAACAGGGTGTACAAGGACAAACGCGGTGGTTGAGGTTAGGTACTGACTTTGTGCTTAAGACAAGCTGAGAAAGGGTGACAGAGAGGTTTCTTGCAAGACAGTTCATCAAAATAGACTGACAATAAAGATCCTTGCTGTAATTCTAAGTTTCTTGACAAAAGTTACAACATCAGTGTCATGTTTTAGATTCGGAATATTTCTGACATTTTAGTTCTCTCACCTCAGAACATCCTGATGCAACAAAGAAGTTGTTTGAGCAATCGCTTATCACTACTCGGAGTGACTGCGTTGAGGTTCAAGCTGCCGTTTGTTCTACCGCTGCTGAGACTCAGAGACATTTACTGGTTGTATACCCAGTCTCTTAGCTAAAGTATCACATGTAGTTTTCCACAACCATCTTTAAGACACCCTTTGATATGTGGCAAATGTACTGCTTATGAGGCATCTGCATTTCTGTTATACTGTCTTTTCCCATGGCACAATCTGACAATACTGTTTATGAAAAGGAAAAATGATGAATAATCTCTAGTGTTACAATGGAAAAAGCAGTTAGACATCTGAATAGTTTGTAAAATATTGTTAAGTGAGCGTCAAAATCACTGTTTCCATGATTTAACATTTCACAATGTTGTGCTTTTTTTGGTTGTGTAGCTTCAAAGGTAAAATATGCAGCCTGGCCAAAAGAAGTCCCAACCTCGACTTAACTAAGAATTTCTGCAGTGATGAATATGTTTCAGCTGTAAGAAGTTATTTGACCTGAACTGATGGAAACAGTAGCTTCTCATTTCTTAAACCACCATCAGCATAAAGATTGGACAATGCTAGGGTTCAGTAGGGTCAGTGGAACTCATGAAGCAGTAGTTCAGGGAACATGACACTTTATTTTCATATCGTTAGCCTTATTGCATAATTGCCTAAATCCTATTTTTTGGTCCATTTGTGACATCTACATAAGTTTACTTTCCTAACACCTACATCATAATTTGGCCAAAAATATGCAATTATGCATATTATGCCATGAGGCTAACAATATGTGGGTTGGCCAACACAGAGTCCAGATTAAACCCTATTGGGAATCCCTGGGATGTAACTGGAGAACATTTTACCTAGTGGCCTGACCCATTATCAATGCAAGATTTTGGCCAAAAATGAAGTCTGGACAGAAATAAAACTGTGTGACATTTATTGTGACACTGCACAAACATTGCATGGCATAAGTAATGCCACAGCACATGCCCTGTAATCAAAACTTAAGGTGATCTAAAGAAAGTTTGTGCATGAGCCTTTTTTGGGACAGGTAGTGCATATGGCTGCAGCATTAGATACTGGACTTGAGTAGATGTATGTCAGTGATTTCTTGTTGTCTGGTACACACATAGTCTTTCAGTTACACAAGACAACCAGTGTGTAGAGTATGATAACAATAGCTACAGCAAAAGCGAACAACTCCTCCACATATTATTTGTTATGACAATTACAGAACCACATACTGGGATACACATAATACATAACAGGCTTATGTAGTTGCAATAGGGGGTACAAATGATGGGAGTGTGACTTAACAATGTGTTGTTTCATGTAAATATTAAGACCAAAAAGGTTGCTGCTTTTGCTTTAGTTCCACAGTAGTATTGCCCCTTTTTACATTTTCCAACTGTCCCAAGACAGCCTTTTCCTCTAATGTCCTGATGATGGAGGGCCCAGTCCTTCATTATGCCAACAATGATTAGCATTGATCTTTGCCATTAGCCAATGAAAGGATGCCAGGAAATAGGTCTCATTACAGAGACATCCTCACAGAGGGATGTTTAAATCAATGATTCCCTCAGATTTCATAACAATCCTCTGGAGTTTTAAAGAATTGCATCATCTTATATACACACAGATAATGGAGAACAGTGATTTACAGGCCAGGACATCAAATTTAGCCCAATAATACATTTCAATTACATGGTTCATGAGCATACTTGGAAATTCAGTTTTGTTAATAACAGTATTCCAGTATGTATTTCATCTTGCATAATAAAATCTGTGTGAATGTCTCTAGATATGTGTCAAGAATTAAGTTATTTGAGAATTTATGAGGATTTCTGACGTCTAACTTCATAACTACACAGGCATGTTTGTTTGCTGGTTAGTGCTATTGTGTGCATTAGAAGTATATTGTATTACTCGTGCTGTATCTTAGTATTTGCACTTATAAGCAGACTACTTCCCCTTCCCCTTTGCCTCTACCCTTCTCTCCTATGTGAAGCCTCATAATCTGAGTCAGCAGTCTTAGCTCTCCATGAGTGGAATTCTTCTGCTCTCATACCGGTTTTGTTACAGGAAGTGGATCAGTAAGCATCCCTGACTTCTCATGTTTCAGATGATGCACAGACACATCCGGACTCTGTCATGTGTAATTGTCTACAGTGTTTGTGCCGATTTTTAGTCTTGCAGATTTTCTGGTTGTCACAAATGCAGATTACCTGGAAACAAAAATGCACTTGTGGGTGAGCATGAACACGTTCCCAATTTTTGCATGTCCCATTGGGAACACAGGTGCCACTGTTGCTGTCCAACTGCGTGGTGTAATTTGGAGCCTCCTGTCCTATTTCAGTAGCCAGAACCCTGATCAAGGCAATTATGAGGGTGACACGCATGCTAATAGCTTATATCACAGTCCCTGCAGAAAAACGCAAGTCTGCGATCACATAATTCAATGCATAATCAAGCAAATAGTGCACATTATGCGGGGGTCTGAATTTTTTTCAAAAAGGGCACATATTCACCTCAATGCTAGCATATTTCTGGGAAAAATACGCAAAATATGAGGGGCTCACATGATTTTGTAATCCCTGCATTTTTCCGCATAAAGTTTAAAAAATATTGCATTGTAACTTGATGTGGATAGTGATGTAATATGCAACGTGCAACGTCATAGGCTCACGCATCCACAGAAGGTAAACCAGTGTTGCTACCTTGGTCACTTTCTTGCTAAATCTGTCGACTTTTCAAATCCTCTTGGCGACTTTTTTTTTTTTCAAAACTGACTAACGACCAGTTTAGCGACTGGTGTTATTGGAGACTTTTCTGGTGTTTTAGAGAGTCTGATGTGAAAGCACCTATCATCCTGCAGTTACTGTCCTCAATGAGCCGTGGGTGCTGCCGTAAGCCCCTCCCCCATCCCAAAGCACTCACAGGCGGTCAGTCTCACAGAAGCCTCACGCAGCAGTCTGAGCTGCAGTCCGAGTGGAGAGAAGACCCACCACTCCAGGTCCACACTGCTAATGAATAGAACATGTGCAAAGCCGCTGCTGATCTCGCTCTCACTTACAGAGCGGGATGTAAATGTTTTTTCACTGTCTAAAATAAATCACTGCATTTGAGGAGGGGGATCTGAAAAAAACAATTAACCTGAATTAGGACCAGTTCCCATCATTTCTCACGTTGCCACTGACGTCTCTTTTTGGGCCACTTAGATTATTAATGTGAAGTTAAAACTGTTCATGCAAAAAAATGTAAAAATTTTACAGCTATGGCAAAAAAAAAAAATAAAAAATTGTTTTACAGTGAGTTGTTGTAGGCTCCTAAGTGGAGCATAAGGTTAGAAACTAAACCAAAGTTAAAACAACCAAAAAAAAAAAAAACAATAGTAGTTTCTTGAATGCTTGCTTTACTTCTGCTTTGTTGCCGTTCCATCCCCAAATGAGGTCTACAGTTGATGTAGTATAACAGCAGTACAGTTAAATCGAGGAGGGTAGCATTACTGTCAATGAAGATGGAAAGCGTTAAAGCATATCAGCATTTAACAGAGTTTAATAAGTTTGTTCATTTACACAAAATTGATATTGCATCTCTGACGGGGAAAAAAAAAAACAGCAATGAACATAAATATGACTGGACAGATGAGATTTAGAGTAAACCATTGTGAAATTAAACATGCTTATTTTAGAGAAAAAAATAGTTGTTTACATTACCAAATAAAATCTATTTGTGCTGAAATCAGAGCTGCTAAAGCTTTTTGTTCCTGGCACAGACTGATGCAAACTGTATTTGTCCAGTTTGTGATTTAGGGGAAAACTGAAAATGTATTTTATTTGGATTTCTCTTAACTGTCCATTGAACAGGGAGCCATGTCATTGTCTTGAGTATTATTTACTGATCTAAAGATGATGTGAGACATGTCTGACTATCATAGACCGAAATGGTTATTTGAAAAAGCAGCATTTCTTTCAGCAACATGCACAGAAAATGACCAGGAAGGAGTACCCAGGCAGAAAAGACATTGGTTATTGGTTTTTCTGTTATTTATTTTGAAATATTCTCTGTGTTATGACATGAGTGTGTAACCAGCCTATTGGGATGTGTTTGCATGATTAAAAGTACTGTTAATATTTATTTTGGATGCACAGTAAAGCTATTTCGCTAAACTCATGAGGAATGTACCAAATGGCATGACAGTTAAGTAAAATTCAATCCATTCATTCTGATTAAAACTGGACTGCACAGAAAATAGAATGTGTACTAACTGAAGTGAAAACTACAAATTTTATATTTCTCTCCGCAAGGTTGCATTCTCTACTCACCAAATGAATGTTATGAATGTTTAATTGCTGTAGGGTAATGTGAAAATGAACCATTTGACCCCAGCCCAACCCATGCTGCACAGTGTCACAGTTCAGAGGTTCAGATTTTAACTGTCTAGACTTGCAGCTTTGAACCTCAGAGGCTAGTGAGCAAAAGGCCAAAAGGTTCTCATCTCAGAAAGGCAAAGTCACTCCTTGGAAATGGTCTGAATGTAAAACAGCAGGTGATTAGACACAGTGGAATTACAGTCAACACGAAAGAGAAAAAAAAAGACTAAAATGAGAGAAACATGAGATTAAATTAAGTATCCTGAGTGTCATCTATTTTGTTGGATTTGGCGATGGCAGTGGTAACCGATGGTCATATCTGTTATGCTTTTGTAACACAGACCATAAGGTTCAGTTACAAATGAATTATGATTCAGCCCCTGGTTTCAGCATTTATCAGTAAGTTTTTCATTCGAGAAATGAATCTGTACTTTGGCAAGGGTTACATTTAGCAAAAGATTGTGAAGGATATGAAGAGATAAGTTTTTGTTTAGCATGAACAGGACATCTTACAGCTGTAGCCATGATGTGTCCCAATATTTTTGTCCATATAGTTTATAAACACCAATATTCAAACCCCTGTTAGAAAAGAAACACCTGAATTCAATGTGTCCAAATACTTTTGTCCATATAGTGTAGTAGCTTTAATTGCAGTTTTACTATTTTCTGAGCTAGCATTAAATATACTTATTATTTATTATTTCTACATTAGTATATTTATCTTTACAGAAATGCAAATAAACAATTGTATCTCTGGTTCTTTTTTAACTCAAAAAAAAAAAACACAATAAAAATATTCCATGCAAGCTTACCTGTTACCTGCAACAAAGGAATAAAATGTGTATAAAATGGATTTATAATACACCACGAGGAAAGAGAAAACAGTAACAAATGCTTTAGAGCAGACTTTATCTGTTCATAATAAAGGTGAAGCTGTCATTAGCCTGCAGAAGTTGCAGATACAACCCACGCAATCATTATATTTTCTTAGACCGTCAGTCCAGCTCAATTATCTCTGTCACTGTGAGTTAAGCTTTTGAACCAACCTTGAAAGAAGTATGGAGTGTCAGAGGATGGACGAGGGAGCATAATGAAAGAACAGTAAGAGAAAAGAAAAAGGGAGGCTGTTTGTGGCATCATGTCAACATGGAAAATGTTAGCAGTGGTGCCTTCAAACCAGATTTGACATCTGTAAACAACGTATGCTTCAGCTTTGGGATTTACTTTAAACAGAAAGGTACTACCACATATGGACAAAAGTATTGGGACAAAGGTTTCCTCACTAACAGGGAGCTGGGCAACAAATAGATAATGACCAAAGTAATTCTAGAGTTTTAAGTTGGAGGAAAAATATCAATGTAATATCCGCTTTTGCCTTTAGAGGTGGTTTTGTTTATGTTGTCATCTACCTTTTTGGTGTGGATTTTGCATGTCCTCCCCGTGACTATGTGCATTCTCTCCCAGCACCCCAGCTTCCTCACACTGTCCATAGACTTGCACTTCATAGGTTGATTGATCAATCTAAATAGCCCATGGGGGTAAATGTGAGAGGTAATGGTTGTTCATCTGTATCTGTCAACCCTGTGATTAACTGGCGGCACGTCAAGGTTGTACCCCGCCTTCACCCATAAGTACCCGGAAGGAAGGAAGGAAGGAAGGATGGATGGATGGATGGATGGATGGAAGGATGGATTTGATGGAAGGATGGATGGATTGATTTAAATGTTCCATCTT
>JAPQRQ010000014.1:21513691-21526880 GCA_037367365.1 Apogon talboti | reverse complement strand
AAAAAAGTAATCAGAGCAAAGGGTGGCTACTTTGAAGAAACTAGAATATAAGACATGTTTTCAGTTATTTCACACTTCTTTGTTAAGTACATAATTCCATATGTGTTCATTCATAGTTTTGATGCCTTCAGTGAGAATCTACAATGGAAATAGACATGGAAATAAAGGAAGGACATTGAATGAGAAGGTGTGTCCAAACTTTTGGCCTGTACTGTATGTGAGCACTGGAACAATATCAGCCATCTTAGTGACTCTGTGTTCACTCTTAGGTGTCATCAGTAGGCTCTACCATCCCTGCCAATGTCCCAGGAATTAAGGTGTTTGAGAAAATGAATGAATGACTCATCTTGCATTGGATGAGAGAGAGCTGGCAACCACATTAATGATGATTAAATCCGATCTGGTTTTAAGGATAGGTTTAGGATAAGCTAAATCTCCAGGTAAAGAACGTCTAGAGTCAAATTTTCTCCGATCACATACACCGAGATTTGTCATTTTCACTGAAGCGTGGCATCCAATCTACCATAAATATGTTAAACTCATTTTGTGCCTTGATAAAACTCTTACACAAAAGTACCTGTTCCTCACAGTCAGTGGAATAATCAAACTGTGCTCAGGTGCAAATTGTGGTTGTTGTGGTTGTTAAAGTGCAACTTGAGAGTAATTTTGGGTAGACTGGTGAATGACATTAAATGGAAAATGTGAAATGATTTTCATTTTCATCACATTTCTACTTTATTCTGTCTTTTCTAAATAGGCTTTTTTGTTGCTGCAAATTCAAAATCTGTTTTAAAACAATTTTTTTCTTAGCCAGGTCTAACATGTTTTTGTATCACACTTAGCTCTAACCTTCCGTTGGTTCATAGTGTAGGTATTGCGCTGGTGCAGGTAACTGTTTTCAGTGAAAATACTCTTACAATACATTAACCACATGGGATCAGACAGCAGATTAACAAAGCTCACATCTAGATGATGAATATTGAAGGTCACCTATTTGTAAATAGTTAGAGATTCCCTTCAGGACTTGGTGAAAATGAAATCAGGGCCATTACAACATTGCTTGTAGTATTAGCTTTGTAGGAGCAGCAGCACCAGCAGGAGTAAAACATAATGAGATAAGATACTGAAGATAAGAGCATCTTTTAGCTGGTAAGATTAGTTAAAGGACCACTACATACAGCCTTGTGTTTCCTTTGTGGTCTCAGCAGGAACACAAGGAGTGCAGCAGCATTTAGTGAATAGCTACTATCAGCAGTTCAATTTTGGCTCTGATGGTGAAGTCAGTGGGGAGGCATCACCCCAGTGGGTGCCTTGTGGAAGAGAGAGGGTGAAGCATAGATCAGGGAGAGGCAGCACTTTGTTTGGAGGTCACAATGGAAGATCATTTCAAAGTGAAGGAATGAAAGGTGAGAAAAAGGCAGAGTAGGAGAGAAAAAGGCAGATTGGAGAGAGACGGGAGATGTGGAGGTGATGTAATGAAAGGCCAAGCAGAAGCAGAGTGGGTGTTGGATGCTCAACAGAGTGAGAAACAGGTGAGACCTATACTTACAAGGGGACAATGGAGTGCTACTTTATTGAGAAAGGAGGAGGGAAAGGTGTTCAGAGCAGAAGGGCCATTCATGTCTGCTCTTTGAATCTGCAGAGTGCTTTCACCTTTGGACTTCCACCAGACCCTTCTGTGTGTGTTTTATGTGTATGTGAGGCTTTGCTTTAGTGGGGAGTTAATTTTGTTACGGGAAGATAACTCCCAATAATTTATTTTCAAGATAAAAATACATGTTTCCTTTTTTGATACCATTATTTTGTTTAAATTACAACATATTTGCCAATATTTTATCCATGTATCCTGGCATGTTATTTATTATAATCTATTCTTGTGTACTTTGAATGTCGTTTATCACACATACAATGAAATACATGGATTCTACCAAAAAAAGCTTCAGAAATGGAATTGATTATAAAGGTGACAGAAATCAGAGATGGAGAGAAACTAATGTTTTTCCATCGTTGTGGATTCAATTTGGCTGATAGAGACTAACACATGCTGTTACTCTTCTTCATTTCCCTAATTCCAAATGCTCATTGACTCAGGGATTGATTGAGTTTTTGGCAAAATGAGTAATGCACTCACAAATGTAGTAAACCACACAATACCTGGCTTTTGCCAAGTAATAACCAGCCCTCTCCCATGAATAATATTTACACCTCAGCACTGATTAATGCAACTGTATGTGTGTTTTAGTGTGTGCATGACAGTCAGTCGACAGTGTATGACATCGTACGTTCCACCTGAATGTATTTTTTTTGTTTATTTATCTATTTTGTGCTCTGTGTTGCTGGTACTGTGTTGCTGTGTGTTGCTGCCGTTCTCATCACAAGCATTTGTTCATTTGTCTGTCTTTCTGAAAATGTGGAACTTTTTACTTTTAAGATGTAAACTCAAACATTAATATTAATATATGAAAACAAAAGGAAAAATGTCAAAAGACTGTTAATGTGCTGTTAAATTAAAGCATTGTATAAATTCACTATCTAATAGTAATTTCATTTCACAATGGCATAGGGTTATTAAACCTGCAGGCCTCGTACAGGTCTGCAGGTTTAATAATCAGACAGGTCCCAATCCAAACCCAAAACCAAAACACAAATTTCAATTACAGGTTATTAATTTTGTATCAGTCCTGCAGTAATTATAATGGTAGTGAAGTAATGTAATTATTCAATATTGCACAGACACAATTAGAAATTATTCCTTCTCACAAGTTGTTTCCTGGAAAGTATTGGCACCTTGAGTTAACCCCCCCTCATTCTGTATCTTCATTTCCCCTCTGCCTCCTCACCCCTCCCATCCTTTAACATGAGTCACTCTCTGGACCTCATGGGATTGGCAGCTTTTTATCAGGAAGGGCAAAGGTGATTGGCAGCTTTTATCTCTAGACCAAATACTATTAAAAGTGAGGTCTTGCTAATGTGGCTGTTATTTTGAGAAATAAACTATTTGAACTTTAACACTTTCCCCTTTCTTAGTTAAGCTGAAATGAATTTTGATTAAAAGCGAAAAAAAAAAAAAAAATCTGTTCCAACTAGAATTCCCTTTTGAAACGGTGCAGGTCACGAAGGCCAGACCTGTCCAAACATACCCAAAAAGAGCCAAATAAAACAGAATATTCTGCATCATGAATATTTATAAATCATATTTGTGAGTCTTTTCTCTGCTCTGAGAACCTGTGAACATCTGTGTTTTCTCTTGACATCAACATGAATATTACCGTCACTTTGAGAGGTAACGGGGCTGTCAATCAGTTAAAAAAATAAAGCAATTAATAGCATAATATTCTGAATAATAATTTTTTTCTTCTTAAGATGCCACATTATACTAATTTATTGTCAAATGTAAAGATAACAGTGTTAATGAGGAATAAATATAAACTATATGTGTTTAAATGGAAATCCTGTTGCTTATTAGAATTTTATTTTACCTTTAAACATGACAGGCTTATAATGAAACCATGAACACCTTCACAACATAGCTTGTAAGACATATTTATTGCTCAAACTGACAGGAAAAAGAACAAAACCCAGGCCTGTATTTTAAAGTTTTTAAAGTCCAATTTCATTTTCAAAATCGACAAGGTCACTTAAGTTAGATATGAGCTCAAAGGCCATAATTTATCAAATGCACTAATTTAAATGGTCATTAACAAGAACTACAGATAGAAAACAGAGCCAGACTTTCAGCTGAGGGTTCAAAATACTGCACTTTTTTCCACTGTTCCTGACTCCATACAAGTTGATCCATCAGCTAGCAATGCATCATGTGACCATCATACAGACGTGCTTAAACATATATTGTCATAAGCTGCGTTCATCTGTGTATTTCAGAGGATTCACATAAGTTACTCATAAGCTGATGCAAAAGAAGGCAGACTAAGGTAGACTGTTCACATACAGCAGTGTTGTGCTCGAACCAAGAGAGGGTGAAAGGGCACATAGTCCAGATTTGAGCAACCGTGAAAGAGAGATAGTGCCGATGTCCAGGAGAAAGCAGTGAATTTGGAAATTAAATGTCATTTTCTGAATCTATGTTTATTGTTCTAAAACCTAAATTAACACACCCACACATTATAAGAACCTGCAAAAACCTGCAAAAAAAAATACTTTGATCACTTCTAAAGTAATCATAAAATTAGTACATTAACTTCAACAGCCAAAATGTTTTATTATTGACTGGTTCAATATATAATTTTAACCATATTTGAAACATAATGTCATGATAGTTTTCAGTTTATGAAACAGGCTGAGTTTCTATCCTTAAAGTCTTCATGCTGAGAATAGCAACGTGTGCAGTTTGATTCTAATTTCCTAATGTGCAGATTTCACTAAAGGCCTGCAGGATGTCTTAAATGCACAGCTGCCATAGCTTGCCCCCTATTTAATGAAGACAATGAATCCTGATTGGGTTTGGGGCGCTGGGAGTTAAGCAATGTTCAGGAATAACACACTAAATTAGAGACATTCTTTTTCAGGTCGCTTAAGCTTTAATGCTGCGAGATTTTATCAGATTGATGATCGTTATATCTACCCATCTGAAGTGGACATACAAAATAATTTATAGAATCTTACACCATGCATTACACGGCTTTCACTATACAAACAACGGCCCATATAGTAGTTCTATAAATGGAAGCCATAGAAAACAGCTGCACAAGTAAGACGCAAACTTAGTGCTTTTTTTTTTTTTCTTTTTTTTTGTATTACTATGAAAAACGAATACTGTAAAAGTAATCCTCTGCCAAGTTGGCTCAGCGCAGCAACTTTAATGTGTGCCAACATGCTACAGGAGTGATAAAAATGCAAGCCCAATTAGAACTGTTGAACAATGTTAGAAAACAACCACATTCACTTACGATATCATTGTGATTCTACGATTGTGATGCGGTGTATGTGTGTTCCTTTTACCTTAAATCAATGCGTGGGTAAAACTTCTGGACCTCTTGCTGTTTCCTAGACTCCTTTAGCTCTTGCCATTTGTTTGCTCTAATTATAACATGGTCATACTCCTACTCTGTCATTCATGTTTATTTGGTAAGAATAATGTTTTAAAATTACTTTTGTCTGCCTAGCAATGTGTTTATTCTGATCTAAATCTCGAAATGTATATTATTGTAGCTTCCTTAATTCATATTTTTTCCTTTCTTTCTCTATTTGTATCACTAACTTTATTTTCCAATGCTGTTTTTGCCTTCATCGCATAATGTCACACTTGTGTTGATGACTCTATACTTCCTGCTGTTGCACACTCAGATATCCTCTTGCAGATTGCCGTGCTAAGATCTGCTTCACCATTAGAAAGTGTGCCAAACATCTATCAATAATCTCATGAGCTGATAGAAATGCCTCTGAACTCTCCTATTCTGTTTCTCTCTTAGAATTAGCGTTCCCTCTCTCACGTTGCCCCATCTCCATCCATCCAACCGACAGCCAACATCAATCAATATAGTCCCATCTTGCCGATTGATTAATAGTTATTGGACTTTTACATGGTGGGCCATATCTTGTGATCTGTGAAAGGTAATGATGTCTACCACTGTGTCCATGCGATGCTACAGGCTTGGCAAGATTTGCAACAATCAGTTATCTCAAGGTTAGAGAAGGTGTGTGCGCTGTGCATGTGCATCTATCGGCACCTCAGTCAGAGTACAGGCAGGTCCAATGCATCTATCGTGTGGATTTGACTGACGTTTTATGCACTGTCTCTCTATAAATTAGTACTGCCAATCAGGTAGCTGCTCTTTAATTGGCTTCATCCTGTTGTTGGTCATGTTTATATTTTACTTTTTACACTCTCACTCTGGAATCTGAAGAGGATTTTCAAGTTTAAGCTGAATAAATGTCCTGGAGTTTTTGTTTTTCACATTATGCTCAGAAAGTTGGTGCACCGCCACAAATTTGGCCACATACTGACACGGTTAGAGATTTTACAGATTTTATGGGGGTTTTTTTATATCTATGGCAACAACCAAAAATAGTGGATACAGTATCTATATGCGTCCCTGGAACCTGAAGGTGTTAAATTTGTCAGACGTGTGGATGGATAGGTAGATATAATTCGTCCTTCAGATTAGCATACATATACATTCCTGCTTTCATTTGCTCCCTCATTCACTCTCCTACGGCATTCACACACATGCACCCTGGCATACAGAGTACGACTGGGATGAAAGGGTATTATTGAAAGACCTTTGTTAAATGCCACAAATGAGATTCAGTTTCGACATAAGAGTAAATATTGAGGAAACACTTTTCGATTAATTTAAATCAGCCCTTAAGCACACGAGGTATTTCCAGTATTGACGTCTATATTCTGATATATTGAGACAAAGAGGTGAGGGCATTGAATCCATCCAAATTACAGAGCAGATAAGATAAGGCTGAGTTTTCCTCGTAATTCATCATTAGTTGTGTCTGTTACATTACTAATCTCTTCGTCCGCGGCAGTGTGTAGTTTGGACTAAGGCTGGGCGATGTGAAAAATATATAATCACAATAACATTTTCCATATTGATACTGATATTTGTCCAAATGTGCACTTTGATAATGCTGCCAGTTTGATCAGTGTTAAGATAAAACCTGAAAGCAAAAGAAACTTCAGATTAACAAAGGGAGACATTTTCATACACTCAGTCCAATGACAAATGCATCACTGTGTATTAAAACAAAGAAACATTCTATATAAATATTACTGCCTTAAACATTTATGAGCATTTAAGTATAGGTTCTTTATTTTACACACGAATACAACATTTTTCCTGTTGACACCTATAATTTGCCCTTGAAATCAGTGGGGATTTAAGAGTTCGCCAGAAGCCTCATCCTTCCTGTCCATGTCAACAAACTCTGACAAGAAGCAAGAACAGAAGCGTGTCTGTAAATGAGAAAATTTTTAGATGCGCTGTAAATAGTAAGCAGCCTTCTGTGATTTACTCACCAAATGAAAAATGTATTTACATATGGTGCATTGTGGGTGTAGGTTTTGTTTTTTTTTCTTCTTCTGTGTAACAGGCTGTTAGATCTATCCATATCGAGTAGAGCTTGCCATCACTATTGACTTAAATTTTAGCGTCATACCAATTTAAAATGTATTACACAGAGATATTTCAGACTTTTTATTTATATTTCCAGAGACTGCATATTTTCCAGTGCAAGATGCAGTATTTTTGTAAGTTTGCTTTGTAGTTATCACTATTGCTTTGTTTCATACGTCGACAGATACTGCTTTGTTCTTCTTCTGGCTTCTCAATTTTTTATTTAATTTCTTAAGCACCAATTCATCTGGTCTAACACCAGTTTATCTGTACATCCCACACAACAACATCCTGGAACATTATCTCTACCTGGTTCTCTACCTGTACTTTGACTCATTGCACAGGCTTTTTAATACATCTGTCAGAACCCAGCAATTGTTTACAGTAGTCATGAGTTTGTTTTGCTGTATTCTTCCTCTGATACACACTCCACTCAGATAGTGTGTCTGTGTGCACCAAGAAAGATTGACAGGAAGGATAACCTTGCAGTATGAATGTCAAAGTGAAGGTACCTCTGCCATGTACATGTGTCCGGAATGGGAGAGTGGGAGGCCCCGCAGGAACCAACCCGCTATATAATTTCTTCTTGCCTCAGGCAAAGCACACTGCACTACACAAATAGTAGAGCATGCAAACATATATAATGACCAAATTACAGTCAAAGACCATTACTGCTCAAAGGCCATGGGTTTGCTTAGTTAGATCATTGATGGTACACAGTAGTAGATGTGAGCTTTGCAAACTCAGCAGATTTGGTCTCTTATCAGTTCCTTAAAGCAGCGTATGACTTTCATCACAATTATTATTTTTTTTTCAGATTTGTAAAACCTCAGTGATAGTCTAATTATCACTAATCCATTAGTCTTTCCGTGCTTGTACACCTGAATCACTTCCCTCATGGTGAACAACTTCAAAGATGACTCCATCTAAACGCAGTCAGCTTGTTTACGTAACAAACCGAAATGTTGAAGTGCATTGTGGGAATGGAAATTCCACGCAGCGACCAAGCGAAAGCGGTTCCTCACAGATTTGGCAAGAAAACAAGCCAGATCGCTACAACATAAAATTATACAGTCCACCAGGGTTGTTTTAAAGAATAAGTATAGTTGGTGGATGGAGGTAAAAGGCACTCACAAACAGACAGTGAAATTGCTGCTGCGTAGAATTCCCATTCCCACAATGCACTTTGTGACAAATTTTCTGTAAAGGCCCGAGTGACATTGCACGAAAAGACTAATAGATTAGTGATAGTTAGGCTATCACTGGGGTTTTACAAATTTGGAAAGAAATTTGTGATGAAAGTCATACGCTGCTTTAAGGTGGAATGAAGAGCATGTATGTGTCTGTATCAAGTTTGTCTATAGCCTAAAAAAATATTTGTGTGTAGTTTTGTGTCGAATTCCAACCTGTGTGTAGAATTTCGATGGAATCTGACATGACAGTTTTTGGCTTTGTAGCACACTGAAAGCATCTTGTGAATGGAGTGTTCAGACTTCATGGATGCATCTACAAGTATGTGTTTTTACTTTGCATTTTTGTTTTGTGTAGTTCTTGGGGCAAATATTAAATCACAGAGGACTGTGTACATGTGCTCATTGATATATATTGGAGGATGTTGTTGTGTATATTATATTTAAAGGTTATTAAATTATTCAAACCAATGCCTTGCATGTTGAAATAGATCCTCCGTGGTCATGTATACAAATAGGTCATTTACACTTTGAGAAACCCAAACAGAACTAAATGCAATTTTTCAAGCTGGATGATGTAAAATTTGTGCAATAACCTATTAGGGTAATATAAACCTAGAGTTATTCCACTGCTACCTTACTTGGCCCTGTAGTTTAAACTGTGGTCACTCTCATGAGACTCAACTAACTCCAAGTTACCTTTGTCTCACAAAGCTGGCCTGTTCTCCACACTTGGTTTCACCTAATTTAAGTGCTGTGCCAGCAAAGGATAAAAGCTTGGCCGTTCTGCTGCTCTGGGAGGGATGAGGGTTATGTCTGTGTGGAAGTGGTATGAGTCTGAAAGCAAGTTATAATGTGCACCGGAGCATTTGAAAGCGAGACAACATCCCCTTAAGTATTTCAGTATGTCACTGATCAAGATAAAGACATGTATATGTACATTTTGTTCCTGCCTAGTGTGGAGATGACCTCTGCATGAATAATCAAGAGACATGTTTGGTTAAATAAGTACATTTAAAAAAATACAAGGTAAGGCAGGTTCATTTGTATAGCAAATTTCATGGACAACGTGTGAAAGAAAAGGCCATTTAAATATAGATGAATGCAAGAAAATTAAAACATATTAGAACAGAATAGAACATAAGAGCAAGAGCAAGAAAAATGCAAAGAAATAACAGTTTCAGTGCTGCACAGGAAATTAATGATTGTTTGTTTTTAACGAAAGGCAGCAGCAATAGAAAAGTCTTGATTTTAAAGACCTCAGAGTTATACCAGAACTATAGTTTTCTCAGAGTTTGTTCCATATACAGTATATGGATTGTATAAACTGAACACTGTGTCTCCATCCTTAGTTCTGATTCTGGGAGCAGAAAGCAGATGTGTCCCAGATGTCCTCGGGGCTCCTGACGGTTCATAACACACCAGAAGATCAGAAATGTATTTTAGCCCCAAACTATTCAGTGTTTTATAAACAAATAATAGTATTTTGAAATTGATTCTTTGACAAACAGCAACCCAAGAGGGTTTTTTTCTCCTGAAGCCGTCCATTGCGTCACACTGTTCATGAATTGGTGATGTATGTGGGAAGTTTTATGACATTATAACTATAAACTATGTCCATAACAACTATGGAAATTCGTCCCATGATAAATTGAGGTCTAGGCAGTCAAATAGGTACATGTCTAAACACAAATCTAACATAATGTTAAAAATGAGTCTTAACCATAAATCATGCCCATAAATGAGTGCCTACACAAATGCACTCCATCTTCCTCACAAAGACAAAAGTACAATAGCTCAACCACCAGTAACACAGAGCAGAGAACTACCCCACCCACTACCATCACACACAAATAGAATGGGATCCATATATTGAATTATTATGCCCTTGTGTTTCATCCCAGCTCTGGCAATTTCAGACCTCATTCCCACCACAATTGAACAAAAATTCTGATTTATTCTTCTTCCTGATTGTATCATTATAAATCCCACTTTTACACCATTTCATTCAAATTTTATGAGCTGTCGTGACTGTGACTCATTTGACCATAAATTCAGCACTCAAATTATTCTGCTTTTTACAACAGTGGTTTCTCCACAGACTTTTTGTTTATTCCTCCCCTCTCTCCTCTCTTTGTGTCTTTTGCCTGTCTCGTCATGCACAGCACAAGAGTGTGCGGCTGCTTGTTTCAGCTTTTGTGAGTGAGTGTTCATGGAAAATAAAGTGTGAATGTGTTATGTGTGTGTGTGTGTGTGTGTCTACTGAATATTTGTGAGAAACAATAAATGAGCAGAAGTGCCATCGAGCTCTTAACACTTGTGGACAGATGCACTGTGTAGCATGTCAGTCTGAAAAGTGATACATCTAATTAGCTCTGAGACTGAGAAACTAAGAAAAAGAAAGAGAACTTCTATATCTTCTGTTTTCTGCAGACTCCCCACCCCCCCATTTTCCTTCTTCTCCTCTTTGTTCAAACACCCTTACAACATCTCTGCCTGAACTGAATACTTGTGTTTTCTACCTGCTTAATACCACTTAATACTGTCTTTTCTTTCTTCTCTCCCTCTTTGACTTTCAGATTCCTTGCCCCTCGATCTTACAAAGCTTGGTGACCTATATCCCTCTTGTCCTCCCACCTGATACTCAATTTGTTCAGACAGATCTGGTCTAACAGACACATATGAGGATGTCCACCTCTCCACATGAGACGCACTCAAAAGGAAAAACAAATGCAAATTGTAGAAAATGCAGAAAAGAGTATGAAGAGAATGAGGGCAACTTCCTGCATATTTATGATGAAAAGTTTCAATATGTAACTTGCTTTCCTGGGATGCCGTGTAACCATGGAAACTTCTCATCGTTCAGCTCAAAGGGGACGTGACTCTACCTGCCCCAGGACAGTGACTAAATAAACTGAAAAACAAAAGAACTAATGCAAAACAACATCCAAAGTTTTAGACTCAAATTTATGCAAAGAGATCTTTTTTTTTCTCTTTAGAGAGAGCGTACAACATTCTGCCTCCTCCCAGAAACAAACTGTATTTTGCATATATTTCTTGCAACATCATTGACAAAAATGATAAAAATCTGGGGAATTGAAGGCTTCTGAGGATTTCTCAGCCTGTATTTTGTCTGTAATGAGCACTCTCCCAATGCCTCCCACAGAGTAGTACTTATATGCTTGCTAAATGCTGCATAAACATGACTTTCCTTCCACAGTGGCAGCCACTATTGCTGTACTGTTTCCCAAATTTGGGAGTATTTCATCTCATTGGAGAGATACCCACAACAAACTTTTTTTTTTCTTTTTTCCAGATACAGTACTTGAATTTCTTTTTATATTCTCTGACTGACTTCACTACTAATTGACAGGGATTCACAGCACAAATTACATTTATCATAATTTGTGGTCTGGAGCCTATTTTGCATACGCTCAGGAAACCTGTTGTGTGTGCTATTATTGATGCAAATGAGATAATAACCTTATGTTAACAGAAGTTCATTAGGAAGCCTTATTAAATTTGTTAAATTGGTTCACAGATAAACCCTTCACCTGTCACTACTGCGATCATAAGCATTATTGGGTGATATTGCATATGATTTCATAGAGTTGAACTGTATTGAGTTCACAGTCAAAGTCAATAAGTATGCCTGTTTGTCTGTATTAAAACATGCAATCTACTGAGCATACATGCATAATAGCAATATGTGTAGCCTCCGGTTAATGCCAATTAAAGTATAGAAAATAAAAATTCTTGTGTGCTCACACCTGTTGGAACAAACAAGACTGTCTAAAAATGTGCATAATTGAATGCATGTGGGTTGTTTAGTGCATGCGTATGTGCATCAGTGTGTTTACCAATTGACACCTGTCCTCATTAAAAGTGAACTGAGGCAGGGCCTGGCCATTTGTTGGTTCGTAATTGATGTGTGCATCTCAGTGGGATACAAGGTTTAATTCCTCAGCATTAATGAGTGATATATCACACATACTCACAAACACACTCACATGAACACAGTAAAGGAGACATAAATCAAAGACTAAGGGCTTGCCACTGCCTGCCATACCGCAGTGACAATATCATACCAGCTCACTCTGCCTCTGTTTTTCCTTCTCAGTCTTTCTTTCAATCCCTGCTAATCCCTCTCTACTTTGGGCTGCAGTGACACTATCAGCACACACATATCTCCTCTCTCTTCCCCTCAGTTCAATTCACATACTTTGACTGCAATTATAATATCACAGCGCTGCCTGCTCTCTCCCACTCCGACTGACTCTCTCACCCCCTCAATCCCTTTCAAGCTCTCTCTGAACAACAGATGGTCACCTCATCCCTCCCACAGTCATAGGGATAGAGAGCGGGAAGGGTGATGGGGGAGGAAGGGTAGAAAGTGGAGCAACAAGCTCAATGTGTATCTGAGTGAGAGGTAGGGAGGAGGACGTGAAAGATATCCCAGAGCGTTGAAAAGTCCATATACACAGGCATAAAGAAGCAACATAAGCCATAATCTTGTAGGGAAAACACATAGACACAGAGGCATACACAAACTGGGCACGCAAAGAGGTCTGCACAGATTGCATCCTCATCCCACCTCATGGCATCAGGTCAAATAATTATTTTAAGCATCATTTACATATGAATCACTAATAAGAGAAGTTGGGTTGTTGACTGAGGCAGGATGGGAGGAGGAGGAGAGGATATTGAGGAAGATATATGGAGAAAGAGAGAGCGAGAAGATGAAGGAAAGACATAGTGGCAGATTGAAGTGCAGCGTAGTGTAGGATGAGATAGAGGTGACACAAGGTGAATTACAGCGGCAGTGGAGAGGGGAAACCAGGCCAAGCTTCTGTCGCTCTCGATTTTGCTGGCTAGCAGGAATTCTGACCTCCCAACACCCCACCCCCCCCATAA
>JAPQRQ010000014.1:21495081-21513681 GCA_037367365.1 Apogon talboti | reverse complement strand
AAACCCAGTCTCTCTATTCCCTGTCTCCCCTCAAAATTGGTATTCATGGTCTATTGTGGTCACTACATAATTGAGCTGCTATCAGTAGTACAGAGTGATGACAGAGGAGGAAAGAACGTGAGCGGAAGAAGAGTGGTAGCCTATCATCGCACTAAAGCATAATATAGAAGGGAGGTGGTCAATTTTAACAGCATATTGTTGCCGAAAGTCGAAATCTGACAAAATTTAGAGGAAGAAAAATACTGTTATATGGCTGCTCGTAGAATGGTGACTGCTTCTAAGATGATCATTATTCTAAAAGGTTTGGAGAAACATGATAAGCAAAGAACTTTACTCAAAGCCACTTCTTTCAGAGGGGTTAAACTCTGAAGGAAGCATAACACTCAATTACAAGCTGCATTTGCCCCCCCCCGTCAAGTTATTTCTCTTAGCCCTGTGCCTCATTATAAAGGAGGTAACACACTGATTGAAAAAGAAGCAGACACCGACTGAAAACTTCCTCTTTAGCAGCAACTCATAAAGACTGAATAACGAGAAGGAACTCAGAGGAGAATGTAAAAAAAGGGTTTTTCTTTTGTGTTATTTAATTTTTTTATTTATATTTAGAAGCCAAGAGGATTCAAGTGGTATTGATTATGCCTAAACACAAGGACTATGTAGGTTTTCTTTAAAAAAAAAAAAAACAAACAGCAAAAACAACCCACCATGTTATGCAACATTTAACACTGTACTTTTAGTTATCACTGAAATGACCACAGTGTATCTGTTTGAGAAAACAGTATCGCACCGAAGCAACACAAGGAGGCTAAAAAAGTTGAATAAGTCATCAAAATGGTTTGGACTAAGGCAGTTAAATTGTGGAGATCAGGGATTTTGGTCGTGTACATTTTATTTATTTATTTATTTTGTCATAGCTGTCAACGTTTTCCATGTTCGATTTTTGGAAAGAGGGTAATTAAGTTTCCCTGTTATTACCATGAACACTGCAACATTCAGTTGTACTGCCTAAAGCTAAGACATGATGATTGGTAGAGAGGATTCAGTATTCACTGGAGAAATTGGCCTGTCATCTTGTCATATCTTCAGCAAATTTTTCTGACACAAAATGATGATACATACAAGATCCTGCTAAGGGTAAAGAAGAAATCCCTAATATGTATTCTGGTTCCTAAAACACAACTGAATAAAAAAAAACAAAAAAAAAAACAGATGAGAAATCTAATACCCCATTATTGAACAGAGGACACTGTAATGAAAATTTGATGGCGAGTAAAACCAATCTTAAAAAGGACATTCCTATTTAAAGTAACATTTTGCAGATTCAGGGCCACATCCAAAAAGGATTTTGTGGCTTTTTCAGGCACAAAAGTGGTGCAAAACAGACAAAGATATTGCAAGTAATACATTCAGTACCCGTGAATCATCTGCATGGATGTAAATGAGGGAATATTCATGCATTTAACATAAAATCTGTCTATGTAAGTAAGCCTCGTCACAAAAACCATATATTTCGCAAAAGACCAGTTCCAGTTACCACACTGTTCAGCCGGTGCAGATACAGCCGGCTGAACGACAAAGGTTAACTGAGCAAACTCACCTTTGACTCACTGTGTCTCTCTGTATCTTTCTGTTTCTCCAAATATTCAGGTTTTGGAGTTTTGAATGATATTGAATTTCTGTTTAATGATTTCAGTGTAAATTCTTTAGTTCAATATCGGAGAGGTCAGGCGGGTGTATGTGTTATCTCTGTGTTTTGGGTACTTAAGTAAAAAGCACTGATGGTCTGACTGCTTTATTACTTTTTCATCTATTCTCATTATCCCACAATCCCAAAATGTAACAGTTGCAGACCACACAACATAAGTGACCACCCGATCCTGGCTGATCTGACTGATCTGCTGTTAATGGAGGTACAGCTGCTGTGCTGTGCCTAGATACGCATAAACTCTTCTGGGATTTGAAGACATCATGACAAACATCCCGCTGTGACACCAAGCAGAACATTAGTATTAATGTTTCTGCAGATACATTCAGTGACACAGACATCACTCAAGCATGTTTCAGACCTGCCTCAATTAACATCAATAGCTGGAGCCTTTTTTAATGGACATTTGAGTAGATTGTGTTATAGATGTGAAATACTACAGAGGCATGAATGTTCTCTATGTGTTCATCTCCGCTTATTAAAGACATACAGTCTGAGGGCTGTTGTCATTGTGGATCAATCAGTTGAAAAGGAAATTGCACGTGCAATTAGAAGGTGCAATCCATTCTTTTTGGATCTGACTCTTGGTGAGGAGCTTAACATGCTGATCCAATATTGGGTTTCCTTACTTGGTCTGGACATATCTGGCTATTCAATCAAAATGGCAGAAAGTCCATTACAATAGTCCTCCTCCTCAGCTAAGAGCCGAACAATTACATAAATACATACAAATGTGGGCTTATGGCCAGATTTAAGCAATTTTATTAACAACACGTAGTATATATGTTCTCATTTATCAATTGAAGTATCTTTTTTGCTTTAATATACTGCAACTAAACCTTAACAAAACCAGTTTTGAACACTTTTCTCAAAGCTTGTAAATTATTTTGTGGAACCAGAAGTAAAGAAGAGTCACAATGAACAAATAAATATGTTTTATGACGGCAAGCCAAAGAGTTTAGGCTTCCATCTTTGAGTGATTGTTCAGGTCTGTTTCATCTAAAAGACTTTTAATTTTCCTTTGAGGCTGGAGGATATTTTTATTGGCTGAGAAGAATGTATTTACAATGCATATTTAGACACATTTAGAAATGCTTGGGGCGCTTTTTCTTTTCTTTTCTTTTTTTTCCCTTTAAATTAACATTTCCATTTATAGTGGGACATGCAATGTCATACCAGAGCAGTGCTGATGGAAATGAACTGACAGTTAATTTTACAGGAGCTGTGGTTTCATTTTAATGCTATTTTTCCATTGGTCATATGTATTTTAGTAAAGAGTAAGTTGCACAGCTGGAGGTAACATATAGTTCTACAGATTCATCTACTGAGGCATTATTGTGCTTGTTAAAAAGTCTCTTTAAAGGGATACTTTGCTTGGAAATAGTTTCCATGTTTGAAAAACTGACATAGCTGCACTTTTCTTTGCAAAGCCAAATCTGTATGATGAGTCAGGACAGTATATGAAACATTCAGAAAACACTACCTATATATTTTATATGAATAAATTAAAATTTTGCATAGTCACACGGGTTGGTGGTTGTTTCTCATCTATTTACAATCAGCCCATGCGGCGCAAATATAGAGAAAGAATAACAACTTTCCAAGTGTATTTACTTTGCTGGAAGACATTCTGGCAGGCATTGTACACACAGGAAAAATCTATAGTCTCTAAAGACAAGATCAAAAGTATTTCTAGAAAATTAACCTTGCAGATTTCCCTTTATGAATAGATTAAATTTAATTTGTTTTAAGCTAGAAACTATATAGTGCTTACCTACCTTTAGGAAATTGCCACTGTCTGTCTACAGTGGTTTACATGAGCAGACGTTTGATCAGCAGAAATGACTTTATTGCTGATGTCAGTATTTGAGTTATTGCTGCCTGATTGTGTTCAATAAAGAATCTATTGGGACTAATTACATGGGGCTGAGATTGGGTATTGATAATGCTTTGCGCCTAATGATGTGTGAGAAATTTTGATTACGTGCATGTGTGTGTATTTGAGATGTGAGAGAGCGGTGGTCCTGCTTCTGAAGAGTATGACATCAGGCATGTGGGTGTGTCTGTTTTCCTCCTGTTCTTTATATGGTTCAGTTTGTCTGACTCCCGCTTTGGTGATGGACAGTTGGAAGCGAAAAAGGCCAGTTTTAATTTGCTGCTTGGATACCCTCCTCAGCCTTCCCAGGGACACTCTGTTTACTACCTCTTCAGTCAAACTAACAGACTTTAAAACGCACACATGCACGGTTCATACACACTTGCATAGAAATCTGTGCAAATACACAGTATGGATGCAATCCTCACGCTGACATATGCATACACGCATATATGGAGATAACCACCCACCACACAGCATGCAGATGTAACTTTGTACATGGACAGACATGGAAGGATCTCTGGAGGTGCCCCATTTATCTGCAATGAGTCACAAGGATATCATTACTACTGTCTAGACTTTTCTTATTTTAAAGAAATACAAACTGGACTTTTTAAAAGTTACTTTTAGTAAAGAGCAAAGAGAAAAAATGGCAGATATACGCAGGATAGAACAGGTTAAAGGGGCAAGAAAACATTAAAAGACAAAGTTTAGAAAAGAGATCGGAGAATACATTATGAAAACCAAACAAACAAGAGGAAGAAGAATATGGAAGGCTGTGTCTAGACAGTGTGCCTCTATTGTCAGCACCGCAGCAATAAAGTCACCCTGGAAGTCTGAAGTATCAGGATATGAAATATTGTTATGCACTATGCTGGTTACGTATTGCATGAAATACCCCAACTAATAGATTGATAGGGAAAAGGCAAACAGATTAAACTAGTTCAAACTAGATTTTTAAAAGCACATTAGCAGAGTTTCCCCATGGTGTAGGACCGATATCAGTGGATTACTATGCAGTCATTCTTGTTTTTTATATTATTGTTTAATCTGTCAGGTTCTCAATGACTCCAGCACTTATTTATGTCACAAAAGTAAAATGGTTGTGATTTTTTTCTCTTGAGTGCTCTACTAATGGACAATCTACAGAACAATCCTTGTAGAAACATATTTACTGTCAGTCACTCACTGCCTCGTATTTTTACATTATAAGTCAATTTCAGCAGTGATTCATAATCTCTGTAGCCAGCTGTCACCACACTTATATCCTGCTGGTCTGAGCTTTCCTCACTATATAGCAGGAAAAATAAAATCAATGAGTCAATATATTATCTCTATCTGCAGGCTAACTTAGACTAACTTTTTGTGTCCAGTAAATTTCTGCTATTTGTCTGGTGAAGATAGCTTTTCCTGTTTCAGTCCTCTCGGCTCATGTGCTTCAGCAGACCGACAGATGGTTCTGAGGACAGAGAGAGACAGATTTTAACAGGAGGTCAGAGTGAACTATTGACTGGAATAAATGCTTAATAGCTCTTACATGACACAAATCTCACTTTTTATTTAGATTCCTTGTAAAGCTTTACCACTAATACAGTATGATGCTGCTACAGTTTTTCTGTCAGTAACCAGATTGTACAGGACCATGGACAGTTCCCTACCATGCCTACAGCTTTTAAAGAGTTCAGAACCATGGAGAGCTCTTTAAACATTCTATAAAGGCTGATTCTCCTTCCTTGGTCTCATGTTTTTCTCATGATTACATTCTCACACCTTTCCATCTTTGTTCGCTTTTCTGTCTTTTAATTTCTTTTCTGTTTTCCACATTTCCTCATCCTCCCCAAAGGGACTCCGGGTGGTGATATACCATTTTGAAAACAGTGCAAAGAAGACACAGCAGCATTCACATTGGCTCCTAATTAAAATGCACAGTGCAGCTGGCTGGATATGTGGCAACGATCAACATCACAGACAATTTTTGGTATGCTGGTTTGCACTGTGAAGTTTCTTGAGACAGGCTGAGGAGTGATGGTGAAGAATGCCAAAACAGCTACACTGACTTAAATGATTGAAACACCTGCTCACAGAAGGGTAATGTACACCTACATACACATTTCTCTCTATTGGACCACTGAGGGAAAAAAGGTACTCTGAGTCTTGTTATAGTAGGAGCTTGTTTATTATTTATATCCATAGTGAAGTCTGCTGGTTTAACTTCAAGAACAATAAACTATTCAGGGAAAGAGGATTGATAGAGGTGTTTGCCAGTGCCACAAACTGTCCACCTCATTCAGGGTGTGTACCTACTGTGTTTACATCTATAGTGTGCATGTGTTTATGTGTATATGGAGTGCAGGAGGTGAGAGATGCAAGAGTCTTTTGAGTGCAAAAGAAAAGATCTCAATTCTGGATAAAAAATAACAGCACCATTTTTAAGGCACCTTCCCACACTTTCACACACACTAATCTCTCTGAGACCAGGAGATGCAGAGTGAAGGGTGTAATTGCAGACAGCTTTTAATTGGTTTAGTGAAGAGAACAGATGTGAGGATTGAAGCACAGAAATGAAGAAAGACACACCGAAAGATGAAAGGAAGAGACGCTAAGTTGTAGACGAAGAGTGAGATAAAGAGATATAGATGGACAGATGGAGAGATTGAACAAGAGGTAGAGAGAAAGGCCTAGAGATTGAGAGATGATTGAAATAAAGATAGAAGGGGGGTTATGAGTTTAGAGAAAAGTCCTTTGAGGTTAAACCCAGACAGGTTGTTTAAAGATAGGACTGTCTACCCGACTCTTGGCTTTAACTCTCCAGTTTGATTGATAAGTATATGTTTCATTCTTTTTTTTTTCTGACGTTCTTTGTCTTGCCTTGTGTTTTTTTTGTTTTTTTCTTCTCTGCCCTGACCCCCTTCCCATTCTCTAATACAGCTACCCAACCACACACACTCACATGTACAGTATACACAATGCACATGTGCACACACACTGTTCCAGCAGCATTGCCCCTTCTTTACCAGAAGCCACTGGGGATTTTCAGTATCCATTTGCAGAGGACTTGCATCATGCCTTTCTTCCTGTTGCCCAAAGTCTTTGCTGCACCATCTCCACAGTGGGGGGGAGTCTTGATGAGAACCCGCTGGCCTTAAAGATGCTTAACCATGGGAAAGCAGACAATGTTTAATTGGCACGGATAAGACATTGGAATCCTATTTATTAATCTGAAAATAACATCTGCGCAGCTTCAGTCTAAATCTTCAATTTCAAGTAGAGGGAGAGGACTTTGAAGCAAGAGGTCACTGGATGTCAGCTTATACTTCTGTCTCCAGCTATTCTGCTGTCACTTACTTTGTATTGTGGGTGAAGGTCCATAGACTTGAGTGCCACTAATAGCCCTTCCTTTTGTAAGCTGAAATACATGAAAAAATACTGAAAGGCAGAATTGCTGCACTGATGACACACTACTGCTTGAGTTACCATTCATGTGTCTGTGCCATCCCTCAGTAATTGGATACTTAATGAAACTTTTTGGAGTAGAATGGTTGTTTGTTTAAGGACCCTGCAATAGGATTTCCTTTGAACATCCTATCACCTTATTAATGTTACAGTGTTGCTAAATTGCTACTCTGGCACATTTTGCAACTCCTTGCAATATAAGGTTCAAGTCTCATCACTGGGGCAACGTGCAATAGTGATGCATTCTTTGCTCAGAATTATCTGATACGATGATGCATACATAAATACATAATACTTCAGACATCTTTTATGCCATTTACAGGATGTTGAGGTAACTCCAACAATCAGTAAATCAAGCAATTTCTGTGTTTAGATTCTTCCAAGAGCATAGAGGTCAAGAAGTGAGAGGGATGTGAGGTTGGCAGAGGGCTGAAATTAGGGTTGGAAAGTGTATCTGGGATGCACAGTGTCGATCTAAAGAGAGTTCAGCACATCTAAGCAGAAAGGCCAGGGGAAAATCAAAGTCTTTTGAAGTGCGAATTACAGCTGTAATTTTCTGGCAATTCCAACCATTAGGCCCTTTCCCTCTCATATAGGACTTGATAAAGAACTCAGCCCTCTGAATTACAGCATAATACTTTCATCCAAACTATCCCTGCTTTAACGTTGTTCCCCTACTAATGAAGGGTAACTTCAATCGAGACCTGGGCCATTTCTCTGCCAAAGTGGGATCGACTGTAAGCCCGAGGCGGGAGAGCAGTACAAAGGCACACACATATGCATGCACACATGATGCATACATACACACATACACCTACACACCAACTAATAAGCAGGTGTTCTCAACATCAGCAACCTTGTTTCATCACCATACATAAGCTGAGAATGTGCCTGGACATCTTTATATTGTCACTCAGATCACATATATACAGTACAACCAGAATATATTACTGTGGGGTACAGGTGATGTTTGGATTTAATGAATTTGAAAAATAAGTAGACATTAACTTAATATATTCTCGTGGTCTGAAGTTGGCTGCAGCTGTCAGGCTTTGAAGAATAGTCTTCATAAAGTAGGTGTGCCCTCTTCACCCTCAGTCTGTCTGAATCTTCCTCACGACCCAAATGCTGTTGTGTTATTATCATTTCTACCAGACAGCTGGATAGAGGGCTCTCAACCTGCCTTTCCATTCTGATTATGTTGACACTGTTTCAGTGCAAGCCTGTTTCTCTCAACATCTCAAGCGTGTGTGAGTCTATGTGCAAGTGTTTTTGTTTTAATGTCCTGTATGTGCCTTAAATCTCCAGGCTATTGATGAAAGAGGCTCTGAATTCCATGTCATGTATAGTCGCAAGCCTGATCATAGTGTGTCTACTCCAGACAAAGCCGAACATTGAAATAACATCTTTAATATGTAATTGCAGAAAGGTTGCATAGTGAAAAGGAATAAAGGTTAAGTGGCTTTCCTTGAAAAACAAATTAGTCTTAAGTATTTACTCCTTTTGACATCCAAATTTTCCATAATGTTAATGTCCTTCTTCTGTGGAATAAATAATAAATATATTATAGTTAAGTGTCAGAAGAAATTCAAGATGCACTTGGAGGGTAGAAAAAAACCAGAACCACTGTATGGCAATATGGTAATAGTATACAGCTCTACAAACTCTTACTTTTTAGATATGCTAATGTATTGTTTTAATACTTCACACATGTACCTTTAGCTTTTACAAAGTTTAGACTTGAGTTTTCTAGAAGGTCTTCACAGAAAATACTGAGACAGAATTAGGGGTAGGAGAAAAAAAACCCCAAAAAACTGTGACTCAGATCAAATATCAGACTGCAACATACAGTATATAGGTTCTGTAAATCACACAGATAGGTGCTGAATGAAACACAATTAAGCTCTTTGATCACCTCACTGTGGTGCAATAGGATGATCGATAGCACTTTCAACTCTGGGGAGACTACTGATGATCCCTTTTTTGCTTTGTGTCTGAAGCGGATCAAAGAGTGTATTTGTCAGCCAGACAGCGTATTAATATAACTGTCTGAACCACTAAGATATGTCATTTGAAATCTTCAATCAGTACAGTTTGATTTTCTTCTGGGAGAAAATTTACTTCAACTGGAATGGAGGTCCCTTGTGGTTTTACTACTGCGTTATCTCAGTCAAACTGGTTTTGGTCAGGATCTCATTCTCCATGTGGTGCCACCTCCCATATGTGTAGGCCATAACTTTTGCATGACAGGTCAATCTAGGAGTGCACCTATAAAAGTGCAAGCAAAATCCCACTGGTTGTATTCCCATGGCAATTGTTATTGTGCTTTAATGTTGATAAGGGGAGACTGTGTGTATGTGGGATGGAAAAGAGGAGAACACAACACAAAAAAGACTGAAGTAATGCACCAGATAAGAGTATTTTCCCTTCACACATAAACAAACTTCTGGGGGACTATGACTGAACCGCTCTCTGACTTGTCTGTCTCTCGTCTCCATTTTCTTCTCACTCCCTCTATATCTTTCCATCTGTCTCTTTCTCTGTCTATTTCTCTGGCCTTTTGTCTTAAAGCAACTCTGTGGGTGTGCATACATTATGTTTAATCCTTCATGCAATGGAACTGATGCAAAAAGAAAGAAGGAAAGGAGGTATCTTCTTTCTTCCTCCTCCAATAAATTACTATTCATGCCCCTTTCTTTTTTGCCGTCTCTCCTACTGTTGTGCTTCTTCACCCACAGCCATGGTGACCTGCATACAGAAATGAGAGGGGGAGAAAAAGGAAGAGACAGAGGAGGACGAAAAAGAAAATGAGAAACTCTGCCTGTAAAAAAATCAGGTGACAGAGGAAAATTTGAAGAAAAAGAATAATGGAGTGATGATAGATGTACAGGGAAGGATGGGGACAGAGAATAATGGAGGATATAGAGCCAAGAGAGAACGAGACCGAGTGAATAATAGCAGCATACGCTAAGCTTGTCATATCTGCTTTGGCCAGATATACATACACAAGCCTCATGACGGACACTGACAGTTGTTCACTGACAAGTATTGAATCTGTAGAATGTTGAACAGCCATCCAGTGTTTCGGTTTTGTGTTTTCATTTGCTTATATTGCTTTTCTTCTTGGAGGAAACACTCGATTAGCGCTCAATTAACTACTAGGTCTGCAGAGGGAGGGGAGGGCCCTGCAGCAGGACAGAAGACCCATTCATCCACAGTATATGGGCAAAAAGCCACGGAAATACTTCTTGGTTTACTCATCCGCTCAGCACCATTAGTGTTTATCGTAGTATGTTTTTTTTTGCATTAGGACGTCACTATTTTAGGATTTAAACCAACTCTGACTTTCACAGCAGCAGCTTTAGTACACTATTTACTGCGATATTTTGAAAAGCTATAGTAAGTGCATGCAGTATAAATTTTACAGGAAAAGTTTCTTTTCTTATTTCACATTTTTTTTTAGGTCAAACTATGAAGTTCTGAAGGCATCAGAGTTACTTTTCTCACTGTACTCTGAGTGAAGCAGCTGTTAAGGTTTAGTCTTCAGGGTTTTTTTTTTCACCTTTACAGAACGCAATACAAAGTGCTGAGCTTAAGATGAAAGAACTGAGTCAATCAAAGAAAGAATGGCCCTTGTCCCAGTGACTGAAATTTTCTATGAAAGACAGAGCCGCCTCTTGACCTCTATTGAAAAGAGTTAGATACATATGCACAGCTCAGGCAGTACAAGTCTCAATTTGTAATCAATAACTCTGTTAAGCACGCAATGGAGGATCAATAGTACGGAAATAGCCACATACTCAGATGCAGTGAGGCCCTGCTACTCCTCAGTGTTATATTGTGGACTATCTCTCTTCTATGGTGCGTGTACTGACACTTTTCATTATCTTTCACACAAAGTCTTTGTTAGAACCCCACATTGGGAAAATATGAATAGCCTCCTGTTTGGCTCTCTCCCTCTGTCTCTTTTCCCCATCTCTGACTCCTGTTTACTGCATTCCATTCCCGTCTCTCTCACACACAGATAATGCTTCATACTTAAGAAATCATTTTATTTCCATTTTCTCTCTGCTGAGTCTCTCTCTGACACTCACTCACACTTATAGAAGCAGATGTCTGCATGCATTGAGGCTCAAATAAAGAGGAGAGTGGCAGGTTAAGCATCTACACTGATTAGGAACCTTCTCAGAATTTATATGGCCACTTTTTGAATTGCAAATTGATTTGAGTGCACAGAAAAAGGGTTTTAATGAATACGTGTGTGAACAAGAGCCCATACATTAATTGTTCCAAGTGAGGTGAGAGGTGTTTGAATAACAGAGGGACAGGCAGATGCACTTTGTTGCGAGATGCTGTTTGTGGTGTATGTGGAAGACGGAGAGTAAAGACACAAGGAATCAGTTTTGGCATTCTCTCAGACTGCAGCAGAGCTAAATGCTACACCAGTACGAAGTGCAACTCCAGGACAACTTCAGCCGGTGTTAAAGAAACTAGAGAAGGGAACAAGTTTTTGGACCAGATGTACTAATTGAGTTTTTGTTTTTGTTTTTTTTTTTAATTCCCCTTGTTTCACGTTGCAAGTGCAGATTCAAACTCATGAAGAAACAGTTAAATGCACATACAAACACACAAATATGTGCTTATCCCAACACAAATGGCAGAGTTATAGGATTATGAATGAAAGGAAGGATCAAAGTGTTTTGATGCCAGGTGCAAAAAATTCTAACTCGAGTCACAGAATCACTAAGGACTGACAAATCCTAAAATGACCTGTCAGCTTCGCACCACATTTCTTTGGATAAATCACTTAAATTGCAATGTGTGCCTTTTTTTCCAAAGTCAGCTCAGAGGATAAGTTGATTTTGCAGAAAGGTGCAAATATAAAGCAGGCAATGAAAAAGCCCTTAGTCTGGCACTCCAGCATCCACTTAATCTGAAGGCATGACGTGCAAATTGTCTCGCAACCAGAGTGAGGAGGAGAGAGTCAAGTGCATTCACAGATCCTGTACATACAGGCATGATGCTAAGTGTCAATATGTGGTGTTCATTGGGCCAGCGCTGTGTCAGTAAATTACATCATCGAGGTGGAGTGGCCGGCCAACCCCCTTTTATCTCCTCATGGAATATTCATAATGGCTGAATGAATGAAGAATGCTTGGGTTTATGAATAATATATCATATCAGAACCCGTGTGAATGTGGACCTGCGTTTTATGTCTGTATATGCACAGAAAGTACAGAAAAGTGCATGTACTCAAGGAATATGCAACCTGCATTAGTGATATGTTATTTATTATTGTTTATTTCTCTATTATTAATGCATTATTTAATTCATTCTTGTGTTTCTGAGCACGTTTCTGAATGGATTCCTTAGCCTGTCATGCACATGCTATTACAGACACTTTTCCAGATGAAATCCTTTGCTGCTGATGTGTCCACGCACCATAAAAAAATGTGTTGAACTAACAGCAGATACCACACTTTAACACATTTCTATTTCATTTTCACTGGCTTTGGTTGTACTCTCTCTCTGCTCTCCCTGCTCCATCACAGATATTACTGTTTGGATAAAAAGAAATAAAAAATGATGGAAGAGTAGTGATAATTATACTTAAAATAAAAAAATATACCTATCATGTTCAGAACAGAATGTAGTTTTCCTCTCAAATGGACTTACTGTATGAATGTTTTGGAAATGCTCTCCAGCTACCATCTAAGACCATCCTCTGAGAGGCCATTTTTAGTGAAGACTAGTAATAAATGTGTTAAACTGAATAAATTCATTATTTTTTGATATTACATTCCAAAATGCTCTCAAGGTTTCCCATGCAATATCCACTTCTAATTTCAAAATGTCTCAGATCCAATCCACTTATGAGTTTAGGTACTGAGGAGCATAGTAAATACTTGATTACCCACCTCCCACTGGAATATTAATCCCCTCTGAATGGGGCTTTAGTAACATAACATGGTTACACATGTTTGCAAAGTGTCAGATTATAGTGGTTTTCCCCAACAATGGACGGATCACTGCTCCTTTTCTTTGTAATCACTTCAGTGTAATCCTTTGTAGGCCACTAGATGTAAAAGTTGGAGGGAAAAAAAGGCGACACAAATAGGCCCACTCAGGAAAAACAATGGAGCAAAGTTATTTGAGTAAAAGTACTGCTGTGAGTGGGAAATGACTGTGAAGATGTCATTTACTTTGTATTTCTACAGGGCAGGAGAAAACACAAAGGGGAAGAGGGAGTGAGATAAAGTCCTAAATGCATGTGGTGGCAATACAAACGTTACAGGAGACAAACATACAGGATAAGAAAGCTGTCAAAGTGAAGACTTTACCTCTGTGGACGTAGAATAAACATTACCCCAAATGAAGTGAATAAAAGGGTAAAAAAAACAGCCAAAAACAGTGAAATGAATATCTGGAAATATAAACGTGTCAACTTGTCAAAATTGGCACTGATACAAACTCAGAATGGATTAATATAGGAGTTTTGCGTATCCGATATTTCAGAGTAAATAATCTAATCGTTTTGCAAAATGGATTCAGCATTTTGGAATTTAATATTTGACGTGTGATGGGCAGGGGTGAAAAAGAGGACTAAAGACAAAATGAGACACAGACTAACACTGGCCCTGTGCAGCGCGCCACGTCATTCTGCCAGTCATTTAACATTTGACTGTGGCAATTTGAGCCTCCATTTGCATTGATTGATTTTTTCCACTCAAGTTAGAAGCTGTCAGGGGATTAAATTTAGATGCCATTACATGGAGCCCCCAGTGTTATTGCTTTCCCATTATCCCATAGCTTCACTGTACGTGTGTGAGAATTTGTATGTGCGTTCATGAAGCAAATTCATATACAGTGCTTAATACTGGACCGAGTCTTCACATGATCAAAGTGCCTTTGATCAAATCATGCCCTCAGATCACCCACTTGTGTTCTCAAGTGAGCAGTGTACGCCCAAATCATGTGCAAACACTCCTGCAGTGCATACATACAGTATACACATATATCTGTGCATACACTGAATGCAGTGCTGGGATTTCTCCCAATCTAACTATCCCCTATTAGATACAACACACATGCACACACAGTCATTTGCGCTCATAGCTCTGCACAGATCCCCAGCTTCAAAAGCTAGTTATTTGACATTTCCTTCAGAGCTTCACTGTTCATGACACAGCCTCTTTTCCCATGTGGGCCTTGGAATCTTAGAAGTGAGAACCAACTTCCTTTTTCTTCATACACTCCAAACTTCTGTCCCCTTGCTCCTTCTCTCATTACCAACTCCCCCTCTGGACTGCCCGAGGTCTTTTCCTTCTCTTTAGCACTGCATGTATGTGTGTGTCTGTCAATGTGTGAATCAGTGAATTGTCTGTGTGGATGTGGATGTGGATATATGTGAGCTAGCCAATGCACATCAGCACATTCACAAGTGTGTGTGTGTGGGTGTGTGTGTGTGTGTGTCTGTTCATGCATCCTTCCAAACTGTCAAAAGAAAATCTCCCGCTGTGTTACTTCATGAGGGTAAAGGAAGCTTAGTTTTACAAAGTTAGTTACTCATGCTGTTGGTGATGAAGCTTTTTTACTGAATGTCACTGAGTGATATGTGTGCCCAAGTGAATTTGTGTGCATATGTTAATACAAGTATGTGACTTATCATTTAGATTTCGGTTTGTGTTTAATCTCATGGATTTTAGTTTTAAAGATGGACACAGGAGAGCTAAGCTGTCACTTTGATTCAGAGACCAGTAAGAATTTTGAAGTTCAGCAAACTGATCAAAGCTTCTCTGTTTTTTTGTGAATTGAACTCGTGCAACGTTTTGATGCATTAAAGCTTTGGTGATCCACAGAAACAGCCCAAGAGGTGTAGGGATTATGAACTAATACACACTAATACTCATCATTTAATTGTACAAGCATAAATGTATAGAGAGATATGTCTTTTGACAGAAGTAATCAAGTAGCAAGTAAATCAATATCTTTATGGTATTAATTAGAAAATAATTAACATTTAGAAGATGAACACATCTTTGAAATAAACCTAATGTTTTTTCCTAATTACAAGATAACACTTTACTACAAAAATACAAGACAAAACTCATGTGAAGTAGCTGTGAGAAAAATAAGACAGTGTGATGACTTCAGTGAACTCCAAATTGTTGTTATTCCCACTTGTTAATTTTTCTGTTAAAACAGGAACAGTGAGAGAGAGTATTTCACTTTGAGAGTATCACTTTATCCCAATAGGAGCATCTTTGAGGAAGTGTAAGTCTGGTTGTCATAGAAGAACAGAATTACAAGTAACCTGCCAGCACAATTCAATAGAGGTGATGAAGAGACTAGAAATAGCTTAGCATGTCTCTTTCCCCATGTGTTAATTGTCCTTTTGAACATTTTTTGAAAATGTCAACCTGCCTGTGGGGAGAGGCGGCGTGACAACACAGATGCTGACAGAGGACCAAACCTCGGCTTGACCTTTGTAATTATTACTTCTTACTTCCAGCGCAGAACAAGTAGCCGCTTGTCTGGTTGCTTTAACTTTGTGGTAATGTTCTCACTTACTCTTTTTCTCACCCTTGCAAGATTTCGATTAATTAAGAGACATCAATTAGTCTATGTGTCTGTCTCTTCTTTGGCCGGTCAGTCACTTGCTCACTGACGGATGAAGCCCAACATTTCCAATTACTACTTCTTACTTTAGTGCAGATGCAGATCCAGTCAGGTTGGAGTTTTTACTGTTTTCACCTACTTGTCTGTTTAATTGTAATGCAATTCCTTTCCAACTCTCCACCTGTGCCCAATGAATAAGCATATGTCCTCAAACAGCTTCAGTAATAGCACACCTCACCCGTTACCCAGATACTGTTTGACTCAAACTGTAGAAAGAATACATTCACTACTTTTTTATGATTCTTTATCGATCCCCAGAAAGAGAAATCTATCTTTTCAAGTCACTCCACCTCCACAGGGAGTCTGAATTATCTCCAGAACAGCAATTCAATGAGTCAAGACTTGATCCCAGGCCTTTGGGTTAAGGAACAGTGTCCTCTACCCTGCTGTCAACATGGTGATCTTTCAGGCATGCAAGTATAGAAAAGAGTGGAAATGTCTTTTATGTCAGTGAGTGCTGCTGGTGCTAGTTTGTCTTATTAATGCAGCAGAGGGGCCCCTATTAATGCTAAGACTCTATTGATCCTACTAGACCCTCTGGCTGGAGATGAATAGTGCTCACATATTATCACAGCTCCAAAATGGGCCCTCACATATCTGTGACATTTCCAGCACAGACGGCTGTAATTTCCAGAGCGACACACCCCATCCCTTGCTCTTTTATTTTACTCATTTTTCCCTCTCTCGCTCACTCCGCTTCATTCCCTCCCCACCCTTGCCCTTTTCTGAGTTTCTGCTCTCGGCTACTTCATGTTATCAGTCCCTCCTGCCTCCTTCTGACTGTCTTTTTATTTTTTTCCCCCCACCCTTTGCCATTTTGCTCTTTTCTTGCAGTTTTTGAACCTTCTACTTTTTTTTTTTTTTTTACGTCTATATCTCACTTAATACCCATCTTGCTATTTTTGCAGTCACTTTACTCCTGAACTGTGTCTCTGTCTTTTAGACCTTTGCACTTTCTCTTGTGCTAAACCTTTCTGCCTGGCTTTATCTATGAGGGCTCTCAGCCATGACCCTTGCTTCTCATTTGGATCTAATTTATTTATTTATTTTATTTTCACCATCCTCTGTTTTTCTCATGCTTGGTCTTTGTATTTCCCTCAGCAGTTCTGCTTTGTTTAGCACCCAGCAGACAAGGCTGCTGACAAAGGTGAGCGAGAGCATATTTAAAATGTCACTGGCAAAGTGACAAAAGGTCATATGGAAAGTAAGAGACTCCCAGCACAGTTTGGACTGACTGCTAAACAGGCATCCATGCCTGTTTTGTGCATGTTGGAGGGGTTTTACAGTCACATACATATGCATGTGCATGTCTGAATCTGGCCAGGGGTGGGCGTATCTTTGTTAGAGTACCTGTACATATACTTTTTTACTCACATTCATTCTTGCCTCTCAGTGTATACATGGTGTGGCATTTGAGCATATAGACTGTGTGTGTGTGTGTGTGTTGCCATGTTTATGCTGCTGGTGTGTTTAAATCTGAATGCCGCTCCCTGCCTGAGGTGAGGCCTTGAGCAACTTCCAGCCTTATGAATCATCTTCTAAACAAAAGATGCCAGCAAGACACAATGACGCCCCAAGAGAGGTAAAACTACGCCTCAACCTAAAGGTTGCTAGTTTGAATCCCAAGGGTTGGGTAGTGATTAACTAGTCAGCATGATATCAGATTTTTTGTCATAATTCATGGAACTCTCTTATGTAGTTTTTTCAGAGGTTGACATTTCTTCTTCTAAACAATGTTCTTATTGAAATGTCTTTCTCATGAATTAATTCTCTAAATATTATAATCCACTAAATAGGACATTGAGGCCTTGGTCTGTTATAAGGTTTATTATCATGGCGTTATGAGTTTGATTAATGGTGTGAGTTTTGCTGTTCTCTGTCTAATTATACTGTAGCTAATGAGGAAGATAGTAGCAAAAGCTGCCAAGTGCCCTTTTGTATATGTAGTATTGCTTTGCTTAATAACTGACAAAAGACCCACATCCTTTCTCCTCCTTTTTTCCCCCCAAACCCAGACCCTGTAAGACATGGTGTCCCTATGTATGCAGTTTTTGTGATGTTCCTGCTTTGTATGAATAGACTGAGGCGTAAAACTATGAAAAGTTATACTACTGTATGAAATGTGAGTCCTGTGTGTGCAGGTGTGTCCGCTCACACACAATGTACATGTGCATAGAAACATACATGCTTTGCAGATGCACAACACAAACCCCCCACCTTTCACCCCATGTAAGCAATTCCCCACCTTTTATTTTGTCAGTCAACATTGTTATATTCTAATGAACTGCATAATTAGGGAGCTTGCAGAGCTGTCTTGTTGCACTCGTAGAGCTAATTACAAGCAAGGCACAGATATAAATGATATTACAGTATGCTGAGTGTTGTGAACCTGAAAATCAGTTTGTGTGTTTGGGGAGAGTGCATTCATACTGACTGGATGTACAGATGTAGTCAAGGGTTTCCTCAGTTTGCCCATGTTGGGGAGGTTATTAATGATTGTACTAAGTTAACGTCTCTGGAGAGTGGACACCAGCAAACTAAATAACACAGATGAGCATGCAGGTATACAGGGGTGAATGAATAAAAACTGCATGTGGCAGGCCATGAGGGCCAAACTGTAGCACAGATGCAGAACATAACAGCTGTGTTTATCCTTCTGCTTTTCACCTTGCTTGTTTTACCTTGGAAGCAGCTTTGATACAGAGAAAGCTACTGTCTGGAGTGACTCATTTCACAATGCTCTTGTTTTTCTAAAGCACTTTATATAGCACTTAAACTTGTCATTTTGAGTATGTTTTTCCCGCCAGCAGTTAATGTTCTGTATGGTTCTCATTTCGGGGCTCAGTCTCTCTTCACTGTCTAGATGCACACACACACACACACACAC
>JAPQRQ010000014.1:21468228-21495043 GCA_037367365.1 Apogon talboti | reverse complement strand
TATATGTGTGTGTGTGTGTGTGTGTGTGCCTTTGTGCCTGCCGGTCTGTCTGTCTGTTTGGCTGTCTGTCTGTACCTGCAGGCCTTCTCCTCTCACTGTCTTGGAATGAAGTGGTGGAATAATCCATCTCCAGGGGGAAGGGACGGATCCATAATGTACGTGTGTTGTGTGTTAGGTGTTCTGGTGTGTATGTGTGTGTGTGTGGATGTGGGGTCTCTGATGCTGAGTGCTTTCTATTGACTCTTCTAGCTATGTACTAAATGTCACTGTCAGCTTGTTAAGATTCCCTTCCCTCTTCCCATCCCCTCTTATCTCATAAGTCATGTTATTTAAAACACTTAAATGTATTATATCTTTTTAACACCAACTTTCTGTCTTAAAAATCTAATTTTTCCATTATTATTTGAGAGTTCATATTTATTATTCATTTATTTTTTTTGTAAATCTGAGAGATTGATGGATGGATACAGGAGAGGAGAGATGCTGCTTGAATGGATAGTTATAGAAAAGAGAGATATGTCAGCAGTGTGTCAGCGCTTTCGATGAGTTGATGTCAGAGCTGACACAGCAAAGGAAAGAGGAGTCCAGCCCACTGCTTATTCTCCTATCCTTCCTTCACTCCTTCTTTCCATCCATCTGTCTCTACTATCCATCTATCCCCTGTCAAATGTACTGTAGTTTCCCCTCGCCAAGGGCAAAGAGCAAAAGATGGAATGGAAAAGAAGATAATAGGATGTTACATGCAGTTTTCAGCTCTGTCATCCATTGATCACAGCCCTCCCACCATCGCCTTTGACTCCTCCTTGTTTTGTCTTTCTTTCTCTCCTTCCATAAACTCTGTCTCTCTTGCTCAGTAAATTGCTCACAGTCTCTCAGTTGCAGTATGTGTTACCAAAGGCTATGTCTCTCCTCTAGTCCGCTCTGAATTAATTTGGACCTAGCTTTTCTTAGAGACAAGGTAACTTCAGACTTCAAACAGTTGATGGTACGCTGTATGTCATTGTTTGTGCTTCAAAGGTTATCTGTATATTTGGTTGCTCACTTTAAAGTAAGAAACACTTTGGAGATGATATCAAACAACGAATAAGAATTTTGGGTTCAGATTTCTTTATACAGTGTCTAATAAACAGACTGTTTTGCATATATTCACATACATCTGAACAGACTTGTTACCACAATTACAATACACATCTTTCAGTAACATTAAAACTTAACTACATTTATTCTCTGAGCTCTTAACTCTTGCATGCAGGGTTAAAATCAATGGAAATGTGTAGCTCAAGCTTCATTATCATTATTATTTTCTGCAGATGATATCGTTTTTATGTGAGGATATCGATGCCACTGTCTTGACCCTGAATGGATTTTTTTAGGTACAGTTAAATGTCGTTACTTGTAGATGCTTCCAACAAAAAGAAACATTGAATTTTATGAAATTAATTTTAAAAGTATTGTATTATATTATTATTGTAAGTATTATATTTAAAATGTTGTGGTCCTTATGTAATGAGCAGTAGTTAGTGAGTATTATTATTTCACTGTAGCTGGTCTGTGAAGTGGTGCTACTCAAACTGATCTATAAGGCTGGATTAAACAACCTGATGGCTGTTAAGTTCCTAATGTGAGAAATTATACATTTTTGCAGAAGTGGGTTTTGTCAGTTTTGTGTTTTACTGTTTTTCTGATTATCTTTAGCTTTTGCATATAGAGATGTCACAGCTTTTTTCCTAGTACAGTCGACCTTACTGCCCTTCATACTCCCAGGCGTTTTTCCTTGATGCTACATTCAGGCTCCTCAAAGCCTGAGGACACACTGTCAGCGAAAAGAATCTTGAGAGGGCACATCCCAAGAGAAATCTGTAGCTGCAGCTACAGCTACAGTGTATAATCCCAGTCCTCCTTTTAGTGTTCAAAAAGTTATGTTTTGTGTCTAAACTTTCTGTTTTTCTATGTAAATAATCTCAAGTGTCTTTATAAGTTTTTGTTTGCAGTAAACTACTTTCTCTTTTCACCCTTGTCACATGCTGGTCTAAAATAAGTGCCAAGCAAGAGAGATAAATAGAGATACCATGTAGTCCCTTGAGAGGCAGTGATCAGTGTCAAAGATCCAAATGGATTGTGGGCATAGTGTACAGACTATTTTTGCCGGCTCTAAAGTGATTGTTGTGGAAAGAAGTGATTGTACAAAAAATTTAAAATATACTGTAACGTTTGCCTCAGAAAGGAAGTTGAATTGAGTTGTCATTGTCCATTTGGGTCTACAGTGCTTCACTTGCGAGCCTTTCAATACAGTCCTTTCTGAGTGAGTGAGGATGAAGGATAGAGGGAAAATGTGTGTGGGTTGACAATGGATGGGTTGTGTATGCATGTGTAACCTGTAATAACGTGCTGCTTCTTCTGTGTATGCTGACTATACCAGTGTAGAACACCTACATGCTGCCATGTTTATTCTATTTCAAAGCAGGAGTGTATCAAGCATTTGAAAAGTGTGGGGAATGAGCTTTTGCCCCCCCCCCCCCCCCCCCCCAATATTTAATCATAAATCTGTTTTTCTCTATTATTATCATGGATTAGTCTGAGGGCTATTCTTTCTTGTCAATGACTGTTCATTGTCATTGAAATACCCACATATACTTAGCAATTACAACTTAAAAGGAAAGGTTTCAATATTCTGTTTAGCATCCTCATAAATCCAATGTGGACCATGAATGTGTATTTTAATTAAACCGTCAATCCAGATCCATCAAAAGAGTACTCTATTTCAATACTTACCACCATTTGGCTGTGCATCAGCATTGTAATTATCATTTAAAAAGTACACTGACTGATCATTACTAACCCCTAACCAATGTGTACAATCTGTTAGTAACCATCCACTGTCAGTCAATGTGAACAAGTAATGAAAGTTAACGTGTAAAGGTCAAATTTATTTACAAACTGTAGCATATTTACAAAAAAGGAGAAGGGGGTGCCAAACCATTCAGGGACTTAAAAACATATAATAAAATCTTAAACTGACAAAAAAAACCTTAAAGCAAAAATTTCAGTCACAAATGAAAAGAACCATAGGTGCATTTTCTGTTGTCTTTACAGGACACAAATTGCTGAGCAATTACTTTTATAATTCTCTCCAAGCCATCCAGCCTGTCTTTGTGAATACGATATAAAGCAATGCTGTTGAGGCGGCTCTGGCTCATAGTGCTGCGGAGCCAAGTTTTCAGCCTCCTGAGGCTGCTGAAACCTCTTTCTGATTCTGCTGAAGACACAGACACAACTAAAAGTAGTCGGGCAACAGCTTCAGTTTGGTCAAAAAGACCTCAGACTTCAGGGTTCATCCCCTGAAGAAGTGCAATGATCTCACTACTAGACTCAAAGCTGTATTTAATGTAAAATTTCCGGCTGAACTTGGAGGATATCCGGGTTTAGTTCTGGATATTGTTGCAAAATATTGTGTACCTGTCCAGTCAAGAGTATTTGCTCTAAATTTCTTAACATTTGTATTCTCTCTTCTTCTGCATGTCCATAACACCCAGAACATTATAGAATTTGGTCTTGTAGTCCAGAGGAATGCAGTCGTATGTGCAGGGGCAGTACCTGTGAGGTGTTGAGGTGGGATACGTGCACATGGAGAGGCAGTTGGAGTGAAATTGTGGGTCTCACACATGTTTTTGGCTTTTGGGTAAAGAGACTGAAAACACTTAGTGTTTCTTCATTTCCTAAAGCTTTCCCTGACAAAAGCAACAGCTGAAAACATGCCGTCTAGGGTCTGTGTTCTACTTTGGAGGGACATATTCAGGATCTCTAACTCCCCTGTTATCTCCAAAGCACACACAAGTCCAAGAACAACATTTCCCTGCTCAAATCTGTCACATAACCCTGATGCCTTACTGGCTGAATCCAAGTTACTGACTGCCATTTCAGCCAAAGCTTGAAGACATGCCCATATTGGGGACTTCAGTTAAAAATCTTCTTTTTCAAATAGAAATAATATATCAAAGGAGATACTTTACAGAAATAGAGTGAAATGAAGCTTCAAGAATATATCCTCATTCTAACGCAGACCCTCTGACATCCTCGTTAAAATCAGCCCTGTAACGTGACAGTTAACAAATGCACACATTTAACAAACTAGCCCAGAAATGGGATGACGCAAAATGCATTTTGCATTGCATTGGGGTTAACGAATTTCTGAGCGAGCCCTGAAACGGGATAATGTAATATGCGTTAAATGGACGCATTTTGCATTGCATTGGGGTTAACGATTTAACGAAGGAGTGCAGAAATGAGCCCCAGGTCATGTATTTCGACATTCAAATATGAGCCAACTAACAACACATTTCACAGTGTCAGCAATTTTTGTGTCACTTTTCAAGTGTGATGCTGAGCTACCTTGAGTTAGGTTTCTACTTGCTTACCTATTCTCTCTGGTTGGTTAGTAGAATTATGACCTGCCAGTAATTGGCTACTTTGGTTTATCTCTCGAAAAGTGTTGGGGATGAAATCGTCACTTCTGCAACACCTGTGTTTCAAAGTCTGTCTCCAAATTTTGCGAGGTCCCACAGAGGAGATATGAGTGACCCATACTGTGTTCACTGTATTTACTTTACATGGCTTTATGGCATCTGCAGACTGAGAGACTTCAGCAGTCTTATAAGTTTATTGCAGGCCACATTGTGTGACATGGAACCAATAAACTTGTGTACAACATCAAGTTTGATGTGTGTGTAGACTGTACAGTAATACACCTGCTGTATGAATCATAGGCAATGATGTGAGTCAGTGCACAAGAACAAAACGACTTCAGACTGTTTTGTCCATCTGCACCGCTTTAGTGGTAAGCAATGAGACTGAGCTAATAATCCGATAGTGGTATTTATGTGGATGAAAGAAAGATCCAACGAGAAGATGGAGATTATGGATGTGGTCAGAGCCAACTTGAGATAAACATTTTGCATTTTGTCACTAAAGCACATGGAAAGTATGTCTTGGATACACAAACTTACATGTTTTGTTGATCAGTGCATTATTTCATGCTGCGTTCCTGTTTGTTCATTAGTGAATGTACTGTCGGTTGTAGCAGCAAGTCGTTGTGATATGGTCATCCTAAATTAAAAAAAAAAAAAAAAGCTGGTATATATCAGCAGTTTCAATAGCTTTTAATTATGCAAACACAATAACAAACATCAAAAAATAGAACAAAATGCAGAGGTTTATAATCAACCTAAATGTGTTGGAAGCTCTCATTGGATCACAGGTTAACATGAGATTCAATTCTATTGGCTAATGATACCCAGGACATATTTGGTGTCCAAGTACCATACCCCATCAGCTACGTGTAAGAAGTAAAGTTAAAATGGAATAAAATAAGAAAATATATTGATAAATAAATCTTATAAATGCATAACAAGTATACTGCATATAAAATGGAAAACATAAGAGCAAAGTAATGCACATAAAGTATACAGGAATTCTTCACACATGACAGATTTGTTTGCCTCTAGTCTGTGGTCCAACCTGAGAAGCACCTGGTTTTTGCTTCTGTCTACTGAGTGATGTGCAGAGAACCTACTTCTACTAGATTCATCCTAAATTTCTGTCATTCAGACTTTTGCTGTTCGTTGCAAGACTAACAGCGAACCTGTTTATATGCGCACCAATACGCCAATCATTATCCCATTTCTGGAATTGTCAGATTATTGAAGTGACCATGTAAACAGGATAACCTCATATGCATTTATTTAGATAAAGGCAGTTATCTGATTATGAGAAATTGGATTAACGCATCTGGATTTCTCCCCAGTACCCCGGTGTCTTCCTGCAGGTATACAGGCTAATCTGATTTATTTTGTTCTTTTATTTTCTGTGCATGTGTAAACGCAATTAAAATCATAGAGAACGGAAGTTACGAAGTCAAACAGGAGCGGAAGACAACAGGAAGTTTAAGTCTACCATCACTATGTATGTACATATGTTGATTATCGCAATACTGAAGTGCATGTAACATGTCAGAGCTGATTATTACAATTATTCGATTACATCACCCCTCTCACAGTGTGATGTAGGACCACTATTTTGGAGATACAGATACAGATATCATTAGATTTTCTCATCTTTTGTGTGGCAGGGCCCGTAATCATAGTTTGAAATGGCTTTCAGCAATGTCATGGCACCAAAAACTACAATGTGTAAATGCTCCAAGGTAACATGACCAGTTCCCTGCAACTACTGCACATGACATATTAAGCATAAACTGCTGCCAATAAACGTCTTATGAAAAACGTGGGCCACATGGGTACATTTGGATAGATTGTAGCTGTAATTTATACATGCACCATATGTCTCACTGTACAACAGCCAAATGACAAATTGCGAGAATTAATGTTAATTACTCCTTTAAAAAAAGTAAACACAAAATCTGTCGTATAACGTTCCTAACACAGAACGCAAATAAAACTTGCAGTAACCAGGTTACTGCAGTACACATAGCAACCTTATTAAGCCTTTGTGGTATTATCTTGACAGCCTGTGTGTTTTGAACTGTACATTGTTAGCCCATGTGCACAGGGAAAGTGGTGTTTCTCATTAACAGAGAGAGGATCTATATAGTGCTCTGTGTTTCCCTACTCAGGTGCTCCACCTTAGGACAGCTGTTAATGAGTCTGTACTGCATTCCTCACACAGTCATAAACACACTCAACAATACACACACACACCCCAGAGCTGAAGTGGATCAGTTGCCATGTGTCATTTTTCAAGATGACAAATTGGCGTGTATGTGGGTGAGAGTGCACGTTTATCAGCATGTGTGTGTGAATGAGACGGAGGTCAGGAGAGAGAGTGTGAATATGAATGTATACTGTACTTGTGTCCCCCTGTGGGATTAGTGTCACCGGGCTGATGACCAGGAAGTAATGAAGCTTAGCAGCTGTTAATGAGCACATTGCCATGGTAACACACTACGCAGCCATTCTGAACAAAACCACAATTAGAGGCAGCTATTAGTTTATTACTGTAATGACACTTTTTTTTTTTTTTGCATTGGAGAATATGGAGTACAGTTTAAGGAGAGAATCATACACCTTTAAAGCACTGATGAAAATTCTTAATTTAGATAAAACAGGTGTCCTTGAGTTTTTTAATCCTTAAGCTAAAAACAGAGACACATAAAAGAAAATGGATATTCAAGACAAGCCAAGGCACAACAGGCTTGAGTGGCAGAAACAGTATTGTGTGACATGTTTTAACAAGTCAGCATGTTAACAGAAATCCTTTTACACTGAATATCTGACTTTGGCAACAAAGGAAATCTCCCACATTTTGAGCAGTAATTATAATGTAGCTGCACTGAAAAGGTTTTAGGGAAAAAGCTGTGCAGCACACACTGCCATCTCTGTTACTACATTAATTTACCCTGGTGTGTATTATTACTTATTCATGCGCCAAGGTACCCTGTATAGACTTTATAGATTGGTATGAAAGTATATGCTCAGGTATATAATTTGTGTGCTTCCTGCTTATTTTATGTATGAACATCCTTTTCAGACAATGGAAAGTTGTCTTAAAAGTTCACCATTCTTAATTCAGACCTATTCTGCTGCGTTAAACTGCTTAAACATTAACTGAATTCTGTGTTTGAGTGTGTTTTGTGTTTGCTGTCTTTTTTTGGTGACCTTTCATTTAAATCACAAATAATACTAAGGTGCTAAATATTAAATTGGTTGTTTTTCTTCAGCAGACATGTGTCAGACTAGAGGAGAGGATGCCAGTCAAGCATTAATGCACTACATAAAATGAGATTTAGATTCAACAGTGTGAAACAAATGTGATAATAAACTCTTGGCTCAGATGTGTGTCAGCTCAGCGTATGGAATAACAGCAATTAACTGCAAAAATGTTGCATTATTGTTTGAGTCCCTACACATTATCTGCTTAAATGTTTACATTTATAACAGTTTGAAATGAAATATTCTCTTTCTCTTTTTTCATTCTTGCTCCTTGTTGGCCAACTATCCTCTGTCATCTATAGGTAAGCTTCTCCTATTTATTTACATTGTGTGTGTGTGTGTGTAGGTGTGTGTGTGTGTGTGTGCACCATTCGTCTTCTGTCTCTTTATGTATTTTACTTCGTAAATTGTACCAACCAGTTTCCATCAACCAATCTCAAAGGTGCTGCCAACTTTGACAAGCAATTCTGTTTCTGCAATATTGACTTTATTACTTTATTTTTTTTTCCATATTATTTTCTATATGTGGTGAAATATCAGTGTAATTACTTGTGATAAAGCAAACTCAAGTCTACATTGGATAGTGTTTTGTTGGCTTTAACTTGATTGTCCCTTGCCTTAAGCTACTAGTTTTATGTGCTTAGTGGTGCCCTGCTGATAATATCAAGTCTCCACACACATTCAGTCTGCAGACTACATTTAAAAGGGTTTAGAAGAGCACATTATATATTTTACTCACATAAAAGACTGGGTACCATTTGATTGTGTGTTAAGTAGTTTAACAGTACTCTTTCTTCTCTATGCTGAGTTGTGGGGGCGGGTGGCAGCTGGTTAATTTCAAAAGTGTCTCTGGTTATTTTTCCCATGGTTCAGCTCTGAGATGTGTAATTAAACATCATCAGTTTCTTTGTCTCTTCTCAGTTCCAGTTTGCTCCCTTTTTCCTCTTCTGATATAATGTTTTTGTCCTTTTCCTGCTTTATTCTCTTAGTCTGAAACCATTTTTGGTGAGTTTGTTACTAATTTTGGATTGCAACTGTGCACTATGTCATGGACAAATGAGTGCTCAATTGCATTTTCAGGAGGTAGATTAGCCTTTGTGTGTCTGAATATCAGTGTGTGATTCCTATTGTTTGCGCTCTATTGTCTGTCTCAGGCATTTCAAAGTTTCTTCGATATTTGGCAGAAAAGAGAGTAAAGCAGATGGCCTTAAATTGATTTTTTTGTGTGTGTAATGGCAGATGCTTGTGAGGGTGTTGATGCTTTTTGTGTGCTTGTCACATCTGTCCATGGGCACATTACGTCATTTTGAGCCCCTGTACTGTAGCTCTAAGTGTGATTGTGTCCATTTTGTCTGGCTGTACATCTGCAATGCATTCCATCTCCAAGCCTCCTGAACCCTTGGCTTTGACTCAACTTTCCGAACTTATTAATCGTATTCATCACCTTGTCTCAACTGATGTCCACCATGTACCGTGAAACACCTTGAGCTTGTCGCGATCAAGCACCTCTTAATGCCATTATACATTTATGACCACCTTGTAAGGACGTTCCGGGCATCGGCTTGTCAGCAACTCATTACCGAAAACGCTGGCAAATGGAGCAGCTTGATGCTGAGTTCTGTCACCTTCCCCACCTCAACTGCTCCCTCCACTTTAATGAGCCACATTTGCAAGGTATGAGACGAAAGGTTCCTATTCCGTCCACATCAACATGACAGCTATTAGGAGACACCAACAGCTGGTGGAAGGTGGAATTAGGGAAGAGGGTGAAAGAGGGAATGACAGACGGAAAGAAAGAAGGCAGAGGGGCAGTAGGAAGAGGGACGGAGCGTAGCTGTAGAGACAAATGTGGTACAGTGTGATACAAGTTTTTGACAGTTAGCTTCAGTCTCAGAAAGTGAAATAGATGAGGTGTGCATATGTCTTGTGATGGTCATTGTCCTCTTTGGGCCATGCTTGTCCTTCATTAAACACATCACCTGTTTGGGCAATGAAGGACAAAAGGAGGGATGGTAAAAGGAAGAGGTGTAGACTTGGAATGGTTGGGAGAGGATGAACTCACTACAGAGGGGAGCGCACAAAAGCATTAGGGGCACAAGCACAGATGCAAAAATGTTAAATGCAAATATATCTGCATCAACACTGACACGTGTTGTCTTTGCAGCAGTCATCTCATTAGTTCTGTCATTGGAAACTCTGCTCAAGGCTGTTGCCATCATTAGCAATTTAGAAAGAGCTTAAAGTGTACAAAAAAGGGACAGAGACAGAGAGAGAGAGAGAGAGAAGGTGAGGGAAAAACTTGGAAGCACAGTGGGTGAGAGGGATAGGACAACTAAGGAGGGAAAATGAACAGTGAGAAAATGTGTGCACCCAAATCAGCATGTTTCACTTTATTTTAGGACAAGAGGTGATAATTGGAAAAGGCACACAAGGAGATACACAAATTGAACCGGGGCAATCTTTTATCAGAACTGTATTGTACTTGACATTTGTTATTTGTGTGTCAAATGCAACCAGGAAAATCATGACCAAAGTTTAAGGTGCGAATTGTCAAGAAACCGAATATAAACCAAGCGGACAGGCTGATACATGAATATTGTGCAAACTGAAGACAAGAGAGGATATTGTAGGATAAAGAATAGCTGCTGTGAGATTGTAAAGTAGTGTGTGATGCTGCATGTCTGAATGAGGTGGGAAGGCCTTTTCTCTGGGTCATCAACAAAGAGACGAGACCAGAGTGAATGAACACAGTGATGCTTTCAGCCATAACAGTCAGCCTCCTCACTATGATGCACAATCGATTATGGTTCAAGAAATTTGACAGTGAGTTACATATGCATATCATTTGTTGACCCTGAGCACCCTTCTAATCTATAAATTGTATACTGCCACAGCACAACATAATTGGATTTATAAAGATAGTCTATTAGAGGAGGAGGATCATTGATAGTAAACTCATGAAACTAAATGACCATAACTTTCTGTTTGCCAAAACACACAAACAATCTCATTAAAAGGAAACTCTTTCATTGCTGAAAGTAACTTTGAACAATGTATTCTGTCTCTTCAGTACATTGTCTGCTGTTCTGTTGTTGTTTATGTTAAATTATGTTTGATATCCCTCAAAAGTTTAACTCAATGCATTATGTGTTTGCTTGGTTTTGCGTTCGCATCTGAATGAATTGTCTAAGGTAATGTAAATGCATGTGTTACACCTGTGAGCAGGTGTTCGCATAATTTATATTCTAGCCGGCACACACTATAGCCAAATATAGAATTCATGCTTCAATGTTTAGCAGAGTACAGAGCTGTTCATATGGAAGTCGTATATTTTTTCTTTTTCCTTTTACTTTGAGAATTGTGGTTCTATAATACATGAAATAATGTCTATAGAGATTTGCAGCAAAATGAAATTGACCAACCTTTACTTGAGAGATCATTTAAAAAAAAAAAAAGGAAGAAGTAGACTAATTGTATGCGCACACCAGCAATGCAAGTGGACAATGGAAGTTGCCGTAGAGAAAAAACAAGTACTATTAATGGATCCGTAAGTATGTAAAAAAAAATAATAAATAGAAAACCAACACAGTTTAATGGAATTCAGATGTCTTTATATATTAGTTGAGTCAAAATCAATAAGTCTATCAACAAATTACATTTCCAGTGTGGGACCAGCACTCCCACAGTGTGGTGATGTAATGTAAACCCACTGTAATGTCTTCCTCAGTCCGACCACAGCAATAGGGTGAACAGCACTGCAGCAACAGCAGGGGTGTGGACCTGAAAATGTAAGCTACAATTTCTAAATTAGGTATTGTTTTGTTTTTGTTCAGCCAAGAATGTAGCTGTTTAGAGTCTAATTTGTGAAGAAGGAATTTTCCTCCAATAGTTGTGACAGTTTAGCCTGTTCTGTGTTGCATCATAATGACACAAATGCATATTGGCATTGGGATGATTCTAGATCAACCAATCTGTGACCTCTATGACTTAACATCATGTTTACCATTATTTTAGCTTGTGTGGATCTAGGGATACACTGATATAAGGGCAAGACATACATGTCAGCCAAAATTTCAGATATCAGCCAATAAGATAATGTGATGTAAGGTTAAAAGACTTTAAAATAGTAAATGGTTGTCTTAACTTGTTTAATGACGGTAAGAAACAAAAAGTAACATCAGCATCAACATTGTTTGTCAGCCAAAATGTCTTTTTTAAATATCAGTATCGGGATGGGCCAATCATTTTGCAATCATTCATCCTACCTTAGAACCTTCGGGAAGGTGATACTAAAAAGGAATCTCATATCAGCTGGTGGTCCGTACTCTCACATAATGGAAACGTTGAGTCAGGGGGAGTTTAGCTGTCTGTGGAACAGCAGCATTAGTGGATGTTTGCCTGGGAACAACTTTGAAGGAAAACAAGAAGACTAAAGTAGCTCCCTTGCATCCATTTATGTTCTTTTAACCATCTGCCCAGTCCGTAAAACTCAGCATCTAAGTGATGGAGCTGTCCTGTGTGCTTTACTTAAATTGGTCAGACACCTGAGCCTCAAATTTACACTAGTTTAAATGCAAATAGCACAGCTATGGCACAATCAGCACCACAGACGTTCAGAGCTTTAAGTGCTTACTTTGCCATCCCACCCTCTGTGAAGATGACTGTCTCAGACTGAATGTCGGAAAAAGAATCAAACATCTCCTGGCTAGACCCAAATGGTGAGCGCACCAGAATGCAATGTAAATTGTGCCATACACATCACAGACTCACTAGAGAGGCAGCTTTATCACAAAGCCACAAACAGTTGCAGTCACAGTTGTTCAAAACCAAATGAAATGCTATAGTTCAGGATGTTAGAAGTAGAAATGTGACTCACCTGCTAATCAGATGACGGCCCAAAGTATGAACGAGGAGCATGTTTAATACATACAGTGTAATTATCTACAAAATCATTTTTATGTTCAGAGTTTTTAATTACCATAAAATTCACAATAAAATTGACAATCCCTGCATCTATTGTAGTTTGGGGTTTCTTTTTAAATGTCCCATCTCCACTTCAGAGAGAATCAATAATAATTCCTCTGATATTTTTCTTCAAGAAAAGGTGAACTTTAGAAAGTTGATTGCATAATTGGTAATTTTCCAGTTTGTCCTCTGTGCATAACAAACGTCTTGAAAGTATAGCAATTATGTAATTGATGCTTGTATTGTATTGTGTATGATAAATTAGATGGATTGTGCAAAAAAGTGCGGATGAACAGCAGTTTCCAACAATATAACAAAAGTAATAAAAAGATGAGCTATGAGAGTCAGGGTGATGACAGGCAGCCGAGGAGGTTGAAAGAAAAGAAACAGCTGAAAATGAGAAATAAGTAACAGTGAGACAAGGTCAGAAGAATAAAACAAGAGTCTGAAGGCAGGTGATGAAAATGTGGGAAGCAGATTGAACATGTGAGAGAATATGAATGTAGCTCAGACAGGCAGAGGGAAGACAAAAATGAAACAAGGGTCAGCAGGTATGTGGCGTGAAAGGATTAGAGAGACTGTTGCTTTTCTAAGCCTCTATGAAGACAACCTCAGGGACATAACAGATAAAAGAGAGCCTTCTTTGTCAGAGAGATGCAGTTAGAAGGAAGTAAATTAATGTGTTGGTTTAATGAATTGCCTTGGGGAAACTATAAGATTCAAGGTAAAGCAGACATCCTTGTGCCCTGTATGATACTTTTACACAAGGTAGAATGGGATTGATCTGTTCATCATTTACTGTCTTGTTTCTTCTCATTTTATAAGAGGAGGTCAGACCAAGATATAACTCGTCTGCCTTTGACGAAAAAGGTTGTTCATTTTATTTGAAGGGTTGTCTCTCGAGCCACTCTCTTTTTGCAGTATTGTGTTATTGTACTGATGCATTACTTGTCCATTAATTATGCTTCTACAAGCTAATTAGTATATTGTTTGACCTTTTGTCATACTTCCAACAATGAATCTCAACTGTAATGGAAATTCATGTGGTAATATGATAACGATAAACCATGCTTTTTAAATTGATGGTCAGTGGAGTTTGACGAGTAAACAAAATCGTGATCACAAGATTCCAAACTAAAAAGATCAACTTAGTTTGAATATTGATTTCTTTTTTTTTTTTTTTGACTCTGTGTTTATGTCATATTTCATTGATGGTAGATACTTTTAGATACTTAGGCGTGGTTAAGAAATATAAAAGGAGCAGCCGCAGGGCACAGAGGCTTAATGAAACATTTTGTAAACAAGCCAGATCTTTTGTTGCAGTAAAAACAGATAGTATGGTATTCACACAGCTGATTATGGCTACAATAAAAAAAAAGAAATGCATGGTGAGGTAGAGTGTTTGTTAAATTTTTTTGCAGTGCATTTTCAGTGGATGTTAAATGATGACAAACCTGTAACAACATGTTCTCTGTCTGTCTGGTCCTCGTTTGTGTAGTTTAATTTTGCTCTGTGATCTTCAAGTATCAGTAGTGTGTTTTTGTTTGCATGTACCACACTGAAATACACACAGTATGTGTTTAGATACTGTATGCTATAGCCAATGCTGACAGCTGACCTGCAAATGTAACAGGAATACTTTCTCAAAGGTCTTCACCAGTTAGGCTCAGTTTTAGATGTGCTGTCAAATCATAAGCACTGAGTAACATACTCTTCACATATAATTTAATTTCCATATTACGCACAGCGTGTAGGTGCAATGTATCATATGGCCCCTGTGGAGAGATAGCACCAAAAGCAGGTCTGCATAGAATATGCCGACATATACTGTATATGCATACAAGGTTACGGGGTTAGGGTTCGAGTCTTGCATTCTCTTCTGATGAAAGAGATGAAAACAGGTCCTGGACAGGATAGCGAAACAAACATGTGTGTCTGTGTGTTCCTGGCCGCCCGCTGTTCTCCAGTAATGGAGAACATGTGGTAATAACAGTGATCTATCACAGCGATGGCTTGGGACTGCCAACCACAGTGAGAGCAGAAGCTGCAGCAGCATGGGAGATGACAGTGGGGACAACAATGGAAAACTATGAAAACTTTTACGCTGGGCAAAACTCATCAGCTGCACACACACACACACACACACACACACACTTAATACTGATAAAGGTATTTCAGAAACAACTAAAGTACTTAATGTAGGGAGTGCACGTACAGTACATTTCAGCCACTGTGTAACTTAAAGCTGCAGGTTTTGACAGTTTTTAGAGTCATTGGATAAAACTTCCACAGTTACCTTTGAGCATATTGTGATTCAAGTGGTATGAGGGATTATGAGGCTTAGGCATCTAGCCTCTGTTTTTGGACTGTGTAAAATCGACCTTGTGATACTCCGTTTCTGATTAATCACAGGTGTCCTCAGACAGTGTATGTGAGGGACAGTTATAATTACCAATGACTGATCACATACTCATAAATGGGATCACAATATGACTATACTAATTTAATCCATAGCTCAACATGCAACCTTGGAAAACTGGCCTAACTTTTCCAGAAAAGTATGTTAAGACATCAGGCCATGTATATTTATGTTTTTTTTGTTTTTTTTTATTTAGGCTGAGAGGACAGAGCTGCATAAGGAATATGTGGTTTTTAAATTCTGCTGTTTTTTTCCACCTGAATTTGGCAGAGTGTTGAAGTGTGTACACCACTTTCCAGAGATAGAAAGAAAGAGCTGGAGAGGCACAAACTTGTGGTCACTACTTTACTGCAGTATATTTAGTCTGAAATTCACACTCCCTGAAATGCCTTTGAAAAATCAAGTCATTTACAACTGATTTTGTCTAGAATCAGAGGCAAAAATATTCGAATCCTGATTCATTTTGTCACGACATTGACCACAGACAGGTTGTTATCTTTCATAACTGTATGTACATGTACATCTCTATTGTAGCAGAAAGAATATATTCAGGGCTCCCTCCCTTTTTAATTCTCCATAACTCACTTAATAAACTTAAAACACAACAGAAAAAAGTTAGCCTTTGCTCTTTTTGTGCATGACTAAAATGAAGAGTACATTTTCCTTAAGGCACCAAAATGTTTTTGTTTTTTTTTATTTTTCTGTGTTATTAACATATTATGCAGCTCAGCCAAACTGGAGCAAAGATATAACAGAAATATATCAACCAGAGCGATTACTGCATATTCTGGAGGAGATGTATGTGAAATGATAAAAATCAGCATAAGTTCACCTTACCTTTTATTGTGATCACAGCACATTTTTCTAGTATTATTAGTCTATATGTGTAATCTGATTGTGTGTGTGTGTGTGTGTGTGTGTGTACTAGTATATCTGAGATTATTTAAGAATGTGTTTAAGGAGAGGAAACTCTACCAGACAAATAGTAATTCTTTAGAACAGCTTTACGTGACTTGGAAGGAAAGTGAAGTAAAATGCCTTTGATTCAAATCTAATATATAATAATGAATGGATTATATATGATTTCCATACATCTAGATCTTGATAGGAAAGGACAGGTCAGGATATTATACCTGTACAAATTAAGGGAATATTAAAAACAGAACAAGGGATTTATGAAGAGCTATATATTGCAGCACTTTCTACACATATATCTCTTAAATTGCAGAGGCAGATACAACGCCAGACAGAGGATTTAGGCTTTGCTTGAACAAGGCAGAAAAGAAGAAAAGCAAAGTGTGTCTTTTCGAAGTTGCTCCAGAACATGCCCGAGGGTTTGGCTTTAGTGACGAAAATTGTGTCAAACCAGTTATGGCGCTGGAGGCAAGTAGCAGACGTAACAAAATAAACAGGAGTAAATTTTGCACAACCCACACTGTTTACACAATAACTGTCCCAATCCAACTTCTTATATTAAGAATCAAAACGTCAATATTGGAATTACAACATGAGTCACCTTTACTGCTGGTGGGGAGAGATAAAAAGACAATAGGGAAGAGGAGAGAGAGCTGAGCAGCTTTTGCTGTCAATAAAGAGTGGCAGATGGAAAGGGAGGCAGAGGATGTAGAGTCAGCATGTAATATAAATAAAAATAATGAGACTATGAAGTGTGTGTATGTGTGTGTGTGGTCCTGCAGCTGCAGCTCCTCGCCTGAGGGTTAGTTTTCACTGAACAGATATGTGAGGTAATTGTTAAGCCAAGTGATAAAGAGGCAGTCATGAGTAGATTGTACAGCTGGTGGTGTAGAAAAGTCTCAGTGGTTGAGGGTGCATTCAACGAACGCTGATAATTCCCATGATGCCTTGTTTTAAAGGATGGGGTAGGGTGAACAGTACATACTTACATTACTAAATAAAACAAATGAAGCAGCGGTGGTCGTGAAAGCAGGTGGCTGAAGTTGAGCAGTACTGACTAATAAGTGTCAGCTTAATTTGAGCTGAATATGATTTAATTTGAGCTTAATCTGATGATGTGATTAGATTTTCTGATCAATCTAACATCACAAGTTTACAAAATGGCTCATTGCAGTACTTTATAAGTATCACCAAATCGTGCATTTCTGCAGCTCTTAAAAAACAGTGATAGCCCATGAACCTCTAAATGTTGTGTGGTTGAAATCCCATAATGTGAACCTGTGTTGTACCGTGTTTATTTGTTGGCTTATTCTCTGCCTTCTGGGACTATTTGTAAAGGTCTGATGAAAAATGGTTTCAAGATGAACTCGATGTGACTGGCAAACAACATTCCACGTAAACAGAGTTCTGTTTTGTTCGACCACATCAGTGGTGTGTTTGGCCCTCATGGTCATACTCTTTCCTGACTACCAACAGTGCAGAGCAGAATCAGAAGTTTCAACTTTTATACTTTTTTTTTTTTCCTTTCTGTTATGGAGCATCACAAGGTCCCATTTTACTTTTTACTTTTCCACCTCCGGTCCCCTTTGATCTTCTGCCCAATTAACTTTGTCCTTTCCACAGTTCCAGGTAAAATCCAAGCTGGGTTTTGCCTCTTCTATTGTTGCTGGCAGTAGAATAGTTTACTGGCCTCTATTATATCCTTCTCCTCCATTGTTAAATTTCGTCTGGTCATCTCTCTCTTCAATTTTCAATCTGCTTTAAGCCTACGGACTTTGTGAATGCTCATACTTTTCATTTTTGCCAGCTCTCTGTGCCCTCCATATTTTATTTTATTTGGATTCACTAACATTAGTCCTAATCATATGAAACCCCTATAGGTTAACTGAAATGATGTAACCACTTTTCTCTTTGTAAAGTCTGTCCGATTTGGGCAAACACAGGAGTGAAGTTTATTGATGAACAAATGTGGCTTTTACCTAACTCTTCCCTTCAAGACTGTTCTTTAATGTATGGTTAAAGCACTGGATGTATGGTTAGAGTGGTAAAGTAAAAGGATTAAAGATTTCAGAGGTTACATGCTTACAGCATTACCCAGAGTCTTAGTTTAACTTTAGGTAATTAGTCATTTTAGGATATCAAATTGATTTTCAGGTACCCGACACTACCATATCTCATGTTATATAAAAGATAAAGTGCACATTCTTTGATGATATGATGAATTTTAATTCCTTTGCTCTCTTTCTTGTCATTGTCAGCTATGCAGCATGAAATTCAGTCATAATAAGATAATTTTACATAACAAACTAGGCAAAAAAATGCTTGTCTGATAAGTGCCAGAGAACAGTTTCCAGGGATAGAACCATGCATTCAGTTCCATGTACACAGAGAGAACTGACTTTTGTTCTTGGCTTGCACTTAAGTTGTACTTCTTATCCAAAAAGAGGAAAAGTAAAGACTGTGAGCAGCTGATTGGAGGCAGTATATTTAATATGTGTTTGGCTGCTACACACTTGATGAACAAAAAAACATGCTGATATGGAGATTCATCTTGCCACAGCTTTTAATCCATTAATGTAGCTTATTCAGAATCTGGCAGCTGTGGTTTCCAGTAAACACCCATACATGGTGGGAGAACAAAGCTTTCCTCAATTATTCTTTGTATTATTCAGTCGTTTCATGTAAAAGCCAAAGGTCAGACATAAAAAAAAAAGGTTTTCAAAAGAGTTACTTTATACTTAATTTATTATTTTTCTGTAAATGTTTAGATGTATATTTGCTTGTGAGAAGCTGATTTGTTTAATAACCTTTGCATAACCTTGCCGTTATATTCATCTGTACCCAAAAACATTAACATGTGGCCTTTTCCCATTAAAATAATGCTACATTATTTTACTTCAATAAATTATTTATTTGGTGTATTTAAGTCTTAAGGAATATTATCAAAAATATTATAGAACTATAAAGCTCATTTGTAATGCAGTAAAAAGAAATAAAATGGCACTGCATCATTAAGTTGCCTCTATTTTTATGGACCATTAATCACTCTTACAGTGATCACAAGGGCTCCACAACACCCACATTATGAACATTACCTCTGACCTTCGACTCTCACTGGGAAGGAAGAAAAGCTCCCACACAATCCTCATTAAGGCCACATAGCATATTAAGCATAAAATATATATTACTTAAAGTCAAACTAGAAGGCTGTACCGGGTTTATTTAACGTCAGTCTATTACTTCATTGATTTCCCACCTGAATAGACAAGGTGAGTCTTTACTTAAACATCTTATCGCCAAGATTTCAAGACCACTACCTCCACAGTTGATTTCTCCTGTGACTGCTGGATGTCCACATAAGACGGTGTTTCACTCTCACAAAGTGGAAATTCAAGGTATGACTGTGATTATGTGAGAAGTATACAATACAATGCAATGCTTTTATGGTAAAGTGGTGCAAATAACAAGGTTGCGCTAATATAACACAGACTTGTGTAGTGCCTCAAGTCTGGCACTGGGCTTAGTAGTGACACACCAAGATCTGCTAGTGTTGAGACATTAATATCTATTTATTAGTACATCTGTCGTGGTAAGATATTTACATTGCTATTTTTACACTGAATATGACTGCACTCAGTGTCATTGTACTTTTTGTATAATGCCAATACAGATTCTGATTCTTATCTACTACGTTAGGAGAGAGGAGGAATTTAACTATATACCTGAACTTGTAGAAAAGTAGAACAGTTGGTGGTAGAACAGTGCAGCAGGGTGTTTTTTTTAATCAGTAAGACACAGAAGGAGTTCTTGCAGGTTCAGACTCTGCCCATAAAATACAACAAGCCTGAATTTATCTGGTGAGCTTTCATCATTCCCCGTCTCATTCTCTTAGGTTCTATAAATGGATGAAACACTTCCCCAAAAAAGTATTGTTAGGTAAAATGCCTAGTATGTAACTCATCTGTAAGCCAAAACTAAAATAAATTGAAGATCACTGTTGAAATGGTAGAATACATTATCTACTGAACATTGACTTCTGGTAACACAGACAACTAAACATAAATCCACGCAAAAAGTACATAAACAAAATGTCATTTATCAGTGTCATGGGAAAATACAGTTCAGTTAACTATAGTATATAGTAAACAACAAAATCCAGCGTCTTGTGTTTTTCATGCTGTGTGCACTGTGCACAAGCATTGATGCAAACAGTGCTGAATACACACTTCATTCATGTATGTGTATGTGTATATGTGCAAAGGAAAGGGTCTCGCTTGCAGCCGGCACTCTCACTGTGCCCGCAAGCTCAGAGTCAACTGTTTTATCCACACTGCCGACGGGAAGAGCCTTGCATCCTTTTCTGTCACACTGACACAACAAGAGAAATGTAGTGAGAAATACAGAGCCGGGCAGATCGAGGAAAAGGCTGGGAAGTACAGAAACAGGGAGAGAAATAAAACAGAAACAAAAAGAGACAGAAGGACATCGAGAAGATAAAGAGAACCACAGCTGAAATAAAGCTATCAAGGGCAGGTGTGTATATACCTAACTTGCTTCACTTTCTACTTTCTGTTTCTGCTTTTTGATTTTAGTTAGTTGGAAGTAGAAGTTAATATTCTCTGAGCACTGCTTAAGTTTAGACAGGTATATTAATAATATGAGCACCAAGCTACATAAATAAATAAATAAACCAGATCAAGCTTTATGTCCTGTTCTACTCATTAGCATTTTCTTTGATTCCAATGAAGAGGAAAATGCAGATAAAATGAAAATGAGTGGCTGATGATTATGCACCAGAATGTTTTAAGTAGGAAAAATAAATAGAGGCCGCCTTGCTAATGGTACTTTTGAAGTCAGATTTTCCATTTTTGTTTTTTAAAGCTTGTATAATTTTTTTTTTCCTCCCACATAAATTACTGAGAGCTCAAAATAATGAGCCATATGTGTGAATAGTTATAAGTACAACTATGTGTTCTGAAAGGAAAAACAATACAGAGTGCTTGGAACTTCAGACAAGTGTAATGAAGATGCTCCTTTGTAGGAAACACAAAAGAAAAAGGGAAGAAAAATTGATCTGAGGTAGTCTTCCAACAAAAAGATAAAAAGTATTTTTCAGATGGGTATTTCATGATTCCATTCTAAAAACATAGACAAATCTTGTACATGTTAAAAGTGAACTGGGTTACCCAGGCATGGCAGCACAAACAGCCTTCTTCAGAGTGTAATCCAGAGAACACAAGATTGCCCTTTAGTTGATGTAGAATGATCATGTGCATTTACTGTGATTTGTGGTTCCATGGGAGGTTTATGTTTTGCACTTAGAGATTTCAGCTCACTACGCAACACTAAGTCCCACTCATTTTGAAGCTCTCATCCTTTAACAAGTCTGTGCTATTTTTATCATTAAGGAATTCATGCCTTTGCTACAAAATGTGATTTTAACTTCAGTCAGAGGAGCAAATTGTAAAAATTGTCCAATCTATACCTCTTGGGGGCAGAACACGCAGTAATAGTTGATGTAAAAACCAGGACGTCTCTGATGGATACATCAGTGGGAATGTGAGAAACTGATAAGGGGTTTGTATTATATTTGACAATATATGTACATCTGAACTTGTGTGGGTGAAAATATGTATGAACACTTGCTTTGATCTCTGAATTTTCTGTTATTATTTTTTATTTGTGAGTCTGTTTATGTCTTCCTGCATGTGTGTGTATGTGGATACATTCTTGCGCTGATGTGTTGTGCAGTAATAGAAGCTGTCCTGCAGCACACAGTCTGGTGTTTGCAGCCGGAAAGCTGTCATAAACAATCTGCTCCAGCGTCAGTTAAACAGCAAGCGTGGGAGAACTGGTGCTCTATAGGCTACAACCAGCCGCACGCTCTCTAAATAGACCAACCCATCTGCCTAATGCACTGAAATCAAATTGAGCAATGGGTATCTCATATGACATTGCGATAGTTATGCAACAACCGGTTGACAAAGGCGTGGATTGACACCGGCCAGTGGCTCTCAGAGGTGTTAAGTTTTGACACTGAGTGAAAGTGAAGTCAATGATATGCTACAGTGCGAAAACCGCCAGACTGAAGACCTTTATCTGCAGGAAATATGGCCTTTATAGGTTCAAATGATTTCACACATAAATGTGATGAGGTTGGTGGGCCGTGGGTTAGAAACAGAATGTAGCCCAAAGTCAATATACCCATACATCATTGTAAGTGCAGCTGGACACATGCAGTATACCCTATAAATACTGTCAGTCCTTGAGCACAGTCGGAGTCATCCATCTGGCTGCTGTAGGCCTTGTGGATACTGGGGGAATTCACAGGAGTATAGTTTTCATTTTAGTAAAATCCATACAAATGTTGGGCTGAGAACAAGATACACCAGCCACTCCTGTCTATGTCTCCCAAAGGACAATACCGTATTATTGATGACTTTAATCTGCCACAGGGGATGTAGGACAGGTCAGTTAACTAGATTTCTATATTCTAAAATAATTCTACAACACCTGATTTGATTGTACTTTTCTCGTTATTAAAGCATGTAACCCTTGGCCACAGATATCTTGGCAGTCACCATCTTAAACCTCTCACAGATGACTCAGAGACACTGTGAGAGCTTTTACAACAACTTTCTTTGAACTAAACATTTTTCTCTCCCACAGCACAAAATAAGATATAATATCAGTAAAACACCCTAATACATCTGCAGGGCTTTGATAGGTTTCTTGATCAATACCGGTGACTCAGCACTGCCTTTACAACAGGCAAAGATTTCTGACTTTAAAAACTCTGGCTCCTCTCCCCATTCAAGCTCTTCAGCCACGAGCATTTAACATATTCTGCATTTCCTCCGCAACCGTTTTCAAGCCTTAAAAGTTTGACTGAGACCATGTCAGTATATATGACCAGCAGCTGTGCCAGAGGCTTATAAAGCTATACTTGTATAGAAACATTATTTGAATTAATAAACAAGTAGGAAGCCCTGCTTTCTAAATAGTTTTTCCTCAACAGTCTTAATTTGTGTTTTGAAATCTAAGCTTTTCATTTGGATAAGCATAATTTTACATATTTAAAAAAAATCAGAATATCTAAACATTGTTAGATGTTGTTAGGTTGTAAGTTAGAGACTCAGCATTAAACATTAAACTAGATTGCGTAAAAGGATTACCATCTTTTAACTTAATACCCATATAACCCATTCTATGCTGTAAATGAAGCTGTATCATACTCTGTTCTTTAATTAGAGCTCAGAGGAGACCTCACTATTTTGAATGTGCATTGAATAACAATGAATGTGAAGGTTGTTGGTTTCACAGCACTTGCTTGTTGCTCACATGAAACACAAAAATGGTATTCACATGTTCAGTCAATTGTACACTCATAATTCTAAATGTGGTTTTGGTCTTTAACGGCAAGTCTAATAATTTAAGGATTCTGTGCTGAATGTTTCTGTGGAGACCTTCTCAAAGCTGCAGCTGCTGTTTCGTCTCTGACATCTTCCTGTTCAGTATTTCACAGGGATGAGTTCCAGTGCAATCATGTGCCCGTTGTTTCAACATTGTGCCATCTGTCAAGCTGTAAAAATCCTCCTCTGAGTGCTGAAACATTAGCCGGTGGGGGTAAAAGAATACAACAAAAAAACAAGGCAGAGGTAATGGGAAAAAACATAGATGTAAAAAGTCAAGTTATTCTGAACGTTCTGATTTTATTGGTGTATGAAGCTGAGACTGTGTAGTCCCCACACGGTCATCAGAATAAACTGTTGCCTTTGTCTGCCTCTGCAAACCACAGAGAAGTATCATTTCACTGCAATTTGTCATTGAAGACTATATTTTACCTCCGCCAAGGAGGTTATGTATTCAACAGGGTCCGTCCTTCTGTCCGTTTGTGTGCAACATAACACAAAATGTTATGGACGGATTTTAACGAAATTTTCAGGAAATGTCTGAAATGGGACAAGGAACAGGCGAGTCAATTTTGGGGGTGATCCAGGATTTTTTTTTTTATGGCATTTTCAGTTGAATAACCTCTCAGCTGGCATGTCTGTTTCTGCGCATGACATTTGACACCATGTCAATGTGAGCCTATTGTTTATCTGTTGCTAGGTAACCCACTTCAAGGGTATTATATGTTACAGCAGCATGGTGGGGAACTGAGCTGCCTTGGCGGAGGTCTGCACTCTCCGAGTGCTTTTCTAGTTGTATATGCGATATATAAATTCCATGACTTTTGTTAACAAAGTTAGGTGAATATCGAAGTTGGTTTTAGATATTAATAAATAAATTAGTTAGTAAAAATGATAATAAACATAGTGATATATAGATATAATAGTGGTAACACTTTAAACTATTCTATGCTAACAGGTGTGCAGTCTATGCAGCACTATTATTTAAATAGACTTGTTTCCATGCAATTTGTAGGCTGCGTTAGTTTTTATCTAGCGACCTCAATGTGGTGCTCGAGTTTCCACTCTTGGCCTCATTCTCCTTCACTTCCTTTCAAAGTAAAAGTAAATCAAATTACATCTTTTTTTGTGTGCACACTCTTTTGTAGACTTTAAAATTGCCCTTGTATCATTATTTTTGTTTATCTGAGCTTTAGACATATCAGTGCGTTACTGTCTCTACTAATTAGGTACCTTATTAAACTAACTCCCTGAGCAGGAGCACTATTCAGCCAACAGTGCCTGGATATGTGTTATCATGTTTACTTGATTAGAAGTGAAAGGGGCCCTGATGTCACCTTTTAGATTGTCATTGATCGTTTTTCTCTCCATCAAACAACAACAGAACAAATGCTGCTTCTACTTTGCTCAATAGACTCTTTTCTCTTTCATTGCACACCTGCTCTTCACAGCTGGATGTCTGACAAACTGATTCAGATTCAGTGCTTCCTGTTGTTATATCATGATAGCCTAGCTTGGTACTTCCTGGGTTACTTGTAGAAGGAGCAGCCAGGCTTAATCAAGTTATGTTTTTCGTTTTTTAAACCTGCATGTGCTCTTGCGATTGGAATATCCCCCAGAGAGGTTTTTGACTTGAAGTTACTGATAATGCCACATTTTACAGTCACTACTGTACTTTCTATGCATAGTATGTGAATTTCCACTGTGAATCCTAATGTGAAACCAGTGCACGTTCAGAATGTCCTCTCCATCTCCAGCTCCTGTGAATGACGGTCCTAAACCTTTCACCAGCAGCTATATTCCCATGACGGATGTTTATGACAAGGATGTGATCCACATTTTTTGAACCCCCACACACACACACAAGGTCTAACAAACATGTGTACACACCCACATGGACAACGTGAATGACATTCCAAAAGAGATAATTCATTGTTATGGTTTTCCAAACCGGCTGACGTTCCCATTTCCAGCACACAAGCCCGTGGGGATTTATAATAGGATGCTTATCATTATGCAGCAATGCCAAGGAAGATAGGCAGATTTGGGAAATTAAATTTACACAAAAAGGACAGCGAGAATCAACCAGCTGTCAAGTAAGTATATTCTGGTTAAGATTTGTGAAAGTGTAGGGAGCATTTCTTTCCCATTTTTACATCCTCTTTTTGACAGACTCTGAAGTCTCCTTTCTCTAAAAAGCTCATGCTCTTCTTGCTCAGTACCCAGTCCACTTTGATTAGACATTGGAGGAGGTGAAGGGAAAATGAATCTTTGCAACTCAGAAGCATGACGCCATTTCAGCACTGAAATGAAAAGAAAACTCAGTGTTAAATCTTTGCTGTAGCTCTCTTTCAGCAGGTTATTCACTGTATCTACTGTAAGAACTGCGAGTTCCCACAGGCTCCCAGGAGTCTAAATCTAATGCCGTACTGTACAACTATGGTCCCCTTCTTTCAGTGACAAAACGTCTTTGCTCCATTTTCTTTCATTTTTACTTGCTTGCTTTGTCTCCTGATGTGAACAGTAAAGGGTAAAGGATGAGCACATTGGCTGAGGAGCGTATAACTTCAGGAGAAGGAATGCTAAAAAATCTAAAAAAAAACCCAGGAAAGACAGATTTATCTAAATATTCTCCCAGACTTCTTTTTGTACGAGAAATTTGTAATGCAGTGTGTCTTGGAATACTAAACTGAATATTAGATGCAAGAGTAAATATCCAGGTCACACAGAAGCTAACAATAAATTCTATCAGCGCATTATGTATATGCACAGATCAGGCTATTTCCCAAAGAAGGAAAACATTAAATTGAATAGTGAATCTGATTGTGTGGTATATTTAATGTAGGTGACAAAGACACCTACATTATTTTAATCTCACCTTGTACACTATTAAAACGTATGTAGGTGAACGTACACTTGTACTACACATTCAGAATAAAAGCCTATATTTCCTGACAAGTAAAAAAAAAAAAAAGCTGTTCTCCAATTCAAACATTTGTTTGTCTCATGTAATTTAAAGCTCATCTAACTTTGCTGCTTTTGCCAGATACCTTATTTCATGCATCACCAAATTAGCTGTGTGCCTGCTACTGTTTATGAGCTACAGCAGATGTGTTCTGGGTGCTGCTATCTGTGTTGTTTTAATGTACAGGTGGCAGGTTTTTCCCTTCGTTCTCGCCTCTTTCCTTTTCCCTTCACCCACTACTCAGCATTTACTGCTACTGTGATCTGACCCAGCCTCTCTTTCTCTCTGCAGTAGCACTGCAGCTCCATCAATCAGGCACACACACACACACACACACGCACACGCACACACCTACACACACACTGAGCAGTCCAGAGCTCATCCAATGAAGACAAAGATGGTTCTGTGATAGACA
>JAPQRQ010000014.1:21434264-21448043 GCA_037367365.1 Apogon talboti | reverse complement strand
ACGGATGTAAATGTAAAAGGAAGCAGGAAAGAAAAGGTACATGTGCACGTCTGTCTGTGCATGTGTTTCTATGTCTGTCTTTATGTGTGGTTGCTTCATCCAAAACATCTCATTATGCGCTTGGTCTGTGCTCACATTGGCACAAGGCACCAGATCTGTTGACAAAAAATGTTTGGTGAGGCTTCCAAGACATGAAAAATGAATCTGGACCAAAAAATTTAGATTAACGGCTGAGGCAAAGAGCTGGCAAGCCTGGGGTGGTCGTGGGTAGTCAGGGAAGTCAGAGGATGGGAGGGTTGAAATAGATATTATTAGTGAAAGAGTAAAGAGGGACTAAACACTGTGCATCGAAGGAGAGGAGATTCACTTTTAATGATGAGTCTTTAAGGGAGAGAGGGGGAAATAACTAATAGTACCTTTATTCACAGTCACATATGCACACACATAAGAGATGGAAAATGCCAGAAAGAATATGTGGAAAGAGATAAAGGAAGGGGAAAGACAGTGTTGGAGGGATGAATAGTTATAATAACAAGGTAACTCACCCTGAGGCAAAGTGACAAAAATTCTGCACTGTATACATGTTTACATTTTTAATGAGATAGAGAGAGTTGTGGGGAAACTGTTGAGACCATGAAAATTGCATGAAATAACTTTAATTAAAAGAATTTTTGAAATAGAAAATCAGCAAAATTTTCTGCAACTGCCCTGGGAACATTATTTCTTTTAAAAATATGATAACCCTTCTGCACCTTCCTTTTCTCCCAGAACAGATTTTACATTTAGAAAATTTGGCACCTTGTCGTACAGAGTTAAATGGCCATTTTAATTCCCACTGGGGTATTGTGTGAATTGAAATTGAATAGGCTCCCGCCCTGGGGTTTAGAAAATTGTTATTCACTCCACAACCCTCTGCTATTTCATGCCAAAAGGCAGTGGGAGCCATGTGCACAAAGGTGCATAATGGAACTTTTTACTGAATTTACAGTTAAAGCATAATGCACAACTATACACACACACACACACACACACACACACATACATGAATACACAGAAGTTGTGATGCATGTGATCTGAATGTAAGCGTGAAGCGACCTGCTGAATAGTCAAGAAATTCTTACATATATATTTTTCCAATATGTGTGTGTGTGTGTGTGTGTGTTTTTGTTACTAAAACTAATATTACTTTAGGGACAAGGTCATAAAAATGCACTGTAGATTTAAGTATCAATACAGAATTTACATACAGTATATGGTGCTTTTTGTCTGTATGCTTTCATCTTTTCACAAAGCACCATTTATAAAAGTGGTTTTGTTGTTGTTGTTGTTGTTGTCTGTTACTCTTTATGGTTTCTGAGGTGATGTAATGATTTTTGTGCTATAATGTGTCCATGTACTGTGGCAGATACACAGACGTATGGGTTCACATGTTCAGTGAGATCATTCTTTAATACAAGTACATCCAAATCACTTACAGGTGAAACTCGAAAAATTTTAATATCGTCCAAAAGTTCATTTATTTCAGTAATTCAACTTAAACATCCAACTTCTTTTGCAATTACCTCTTGAGGCTTTCCCTCCTTGTGCAGCGTGTCAATGATGGTTTTCTGCACAACTGTCAGGTCAGCAGTCTACCCCATGATTGTGAATTCAACTGAACCAGACTGAGAGACCATTTAAAGGCTCAGGAACCCTCTGCAGGTGTTTTGGACTAATTAGCTGATTAGAGTGTAACAGTTTGTGCCTACAATATTGAACCTTTTCACAATATTCAAATTTTGTGAGATTTTGAATTTGGGGTTTTCATAAGCTGTGGGCCATAATCATCAAAAATATAACAAATAAAGGCTTGAAATATCTGGCTTTGCATGTAATGAGTCTATATCATATATTAGTTTCACCTTTTAAGTTGAATTACTGAAATAAATGAACTTTTGCACGATATTCTAATTTTTCGAGTTTCACCTGTACATGTATTTCACACATTGATCAGTTAGATCTAAGTGATCAATTCAGTTGTGCGACTCCAAGGATGGAGACATTGGTTGCCAGTGATCCACAGTCCACTTTAGCTTGGCCTAAAATATTTATGGCTTTTATGGTGCCCAGATAAAGCCACTAGCTTTAGCGATCCCCTGACTTCTCCTGTAATGATACAACCTTGGTGTAATATTTATGTTAGGATGTTACATTATTACCTAGCTCAAAGCACACAGCTCCCAAAGCTACTGTCATGGCGACAGGAACTACAAACTGTAGTGTGTAGTTGTAAACAATGTATTATGACACATGTTATGAGTATTACATTACACTTTGGTTTAGACAGAGACAACAAATCTTATTTTTACCTCACATGTTTTCTTTAGTCATGATACTGGAAAATGTTGTGAACCACCATCTGTAACGCCAATTAGGGAAGCATTTTCTATGCTGTGGAACATCTGTTAATTTGTGTCCTATACCTCTTTGAGAAACCCACTAGGGAGCTGCTGTCATGCAGTTCCAGGTGTACAGGACAACATGTTATGTATCTGCTTGCTAATTAGCAAATGGCCATTTGACCGTTTACTAAACTCTTTCTCTATGACCCTAAAAAGAAAACAGCAACTTCACGTTATTTTTGAAAACCGTTTTCAAATCAGAGTTGCTTTAATTTGCTGGGTTTGACAGCTGTGAAAGTGTGCCCTTGCTGTGGCAATTGTACAGGACAAGAGTGGCTTCTTCATGCAGATACATCATTTGTTCACGCTACAACAATATAGTTTATTTTTTCTTTCTATTAATTATTTTATTTACGAATACAAATCTAATATTGTGTAGAATGTATTATTTTTTTTGTTTTGTTTTATTTTTAATGCTTGAGCCTCAGTACAGTTATTGACAGAATGCATGACTCATAGAAGACTCTGGTAACTCCAGAGCAGAGGATCACATGCCTGTAGAGGCTGCTACTATAGTGTCTCAGAAATATACTATTCATCTTTCCTCTCAACTGTAGCTTGCAACAATACTTTGTGTTTTTTTTTTTATTTTATTAATAAGTCAAAAAAAACAACTACTAGTCATGTATAAAATATGTTTTTGTTAATGTTTAAAGTGTCAAGTTGTTTTTTTTTTTGCTGTAATCTAAAATACACAAATCCACTGCAAAGAAACACATCACCACTGATGTACATGTTTATAAAACCATCAAAGTTATCTGCACTTTATAGGTCAACACACTATTTGTTAAAAAAATGTACTTTCCAAGCCTGATGCTGACAAAGAGGCAGCTGTCAGAGATGACACTGTATCATGAAATTTATGTATGTATTAACCCTCTCTAATCTAAAGTGTGCAGCGCAACTGACCTTCAGCCGTACGCCTTCATTCTGTAATGGGTCAAAATTGAGTTGTTATATTGCTCTATTTTGAACCAGCTTCAATCTGTCAACTTGAATCCAAAATAACATTAAAACACCAAGGTCATGCAACAACACAGGCTGTAGAATTGCTCTTTTTTCCGGGGCAATTGTGTAGGCTTGAAGAGCGCTTCGGGGCTTCAGGATCCCCGTGGGTAAGGACTGTGTGATGCTAGTTATATCCGCACATGCCAGTTCAAACTTTACTGAGCCAAAACAATTGGCGTTATGTTAACAGTGTCCAAAGGCATCACTGGGGCTCTGAGGCATCTTTTCCAAATCTCACTGTGTACTCCAGACTAAAGATGAAAATGCCTTTGAACTCACATTTGTGGATGTAACTCCATATTGTGGTGCCTGACAAAGGTTTGCCACAGTAAGCCTGATCCCATGAGGTTCTCTCAGCTGTAGTTGAATGTCGGTTCTTACTGCGGTGCCATTTGAGGGATCGGAGATCATGGGCGTTCAGCTTACACTTGCACTCTTGCCCTTTATGCACGGACTCTTTCAGTTCTGTTCTGCACCACAGAGGGTGAAATATCAAAATCCCTTTGCGTCTTTCTCTGAGCAGTGTCATTTTTTAAACATGTCAATCATTTCCTCTCACATTTGTTGATGAACTGGTGATTCTCAGCCCCGGATCAGACCTTTCCTGAATACGGCTCTTTGTGCCAAATCGTGATTATAATCATTTATTCACATTGCTGTTTTAAATCACATAATTATTTCATGTTATTAACTCGTGACTAACCCCAAATTGTCCTGAATTATTTGTGAATCTGTTACAGCCAGTTTCAATGTGGCACAAGTCAAAGTGCATTTTATTATTCTTTTTTCAATATGCATTTTTCATCCTGTGTTCCCATATTTGAGGTTGTAGTCCTGTCACATGTGCCCACAGCTCTCCCCTGACCCTCTCACAGCATGCACTGAGTGGGTGCATGGCAACGTCAGGCCCATGTGCATGTCATGGCAACAGTAAGGGAGATCATATGTTAAATCCATAGTATTCACTCAACCTCTCATCCCGACTGGTGTACAGTTCATACAGTAAACTGTGTCTTCCAGCTCAGACATCTACGGAATTAGCCTGCATCTTCTCCTGCCAAAGAAAAGCTCTCAGATAGAGACAGTCAGACCAAAATATGGATGGAGTGGGCCAAATGAAGTTCATAAATATTGCATAAGAAATGAAGTCCTGGAGGAGGCCTCTATTGCAGCAAAACACAATTCAGTTTCAGACCAGCTCTCATTCTGTGCCAGGTGGACTTTGTCAAAGGGATATGGTTTAAAAAAAAAAAAAAGTGAACAAAAAGGAAAACAGAAAGCAGAGGTTTGGACTGCTCCCAAAAAAAAAACAAAAAAAAAAACAGAGACCACGATAGTCACAGACGGACACTCTCACTTGCAGTTTGGAGAGGCACGCTACTCCTCCATGCAGCTGTTGGCACTTTTGACAGCTTCTACTGTGTTCATGACTGGAGTCCAGAAAAAAGCCCCCAAGCCCCCAAACTTCAGCGTCTACTGTTATTGAGAGGACAGACTTGAAAGCACTGAGAATCCACTCACAACAGTGTCACAGTCATTAAATACAGATAATGGTGTGTTTTTTTTACGGTTTACTGCTAAAGAATGCAGAGTGTTTTTTCGGGGCGGACTGACTGATCCCATTGTTAAGATTTGGATGCCAAAAATGATATTTTTGGCTCACGTTAAAAATAATCTTTGTGTCAGCATTTGTCCAATGTTTTATCCCAAACTGTCATTTAAACTGATGTATGTCACTGTGTCTGGTCTATGTGTGGTATAGGGGCTACAACCCTCAAGTATTCTTTTTTTTTTTTTTTTTTTTTTTTTTGAGTTTTTTGGTTTTTGTTTTTTTTGTGCAAAGTGATCTTTATGTTGTCATTAATTTCACCTTGGACTGCATTATGCTCAATTTGTCTCCAGCTCTCTTCAGTCCCAGTGATGTGGCAGCAATGTAAAGCCCTTTTTTTTTTACTACATGGCCAGACTCTGTCTATCCATGGCTCTGCTCCCAGTGGTGGCAGCCAGCTGACACGTCTCCTGAATGATATTTTTCCACATCCTGGTTATTTACCTATAGCTCAAAATCTCTGTTTTCCAGCCTCCATCACTACACCCACCTGTTCCCTCCTCTTATCATCATGTGTAAAACTATCTGTCTGTTTCCCCCTGGTGAAAAGGCTGACATTTGCTCTTGAATATTGTACTCATTTGCTTGCCCTAAAGTACCTGAACATACAGAACCTTGCTTTACACATGAGACACAGGCAAATATCAGCAGCTTCGATCTTATGTTGAGCACAAGATGTCGGCATTCATGAATGTTTGCCGTCTTCTCACAAATGAGCTGTTGGTTACATGACACCTTCAGCATGCATGCAATTTCTGAGATATTTGCATATGCAACCATGCTTGTAATGTGTTCATTTGTGTGGGTGTGTACATTTTTATTTCATTACCTAAAATTTTAATTATCTAATATAGCGCTACATTAGTGTCTTGCAGCAGCTGGCAGACTTATTGATGTATAATCTGTTTCTAGATCTCTTTCTGAGATTACTTGGAAACAAGGTAAAATACAGCACCTGTCTTTTCTTTCACACCCTACAGTTAACTTGTGTGGGGAAACTGCACTGCTTTTTAATCATCTCAGAGCAATAAATCATCTAGGTGTATTACCATTGTTGGTAAAGCAGCATTCCTCGAGGACAGGAAAACGTGAGAAAACAGACAATGTTCAGATTTATTGCCAGTAATTTAAGGCTTGTAGTCTAACACAAATTGCTAGTGTGCTTTAAAAGTCCAACCATTTCGATAGGTGCCAGGGTGTGCTGATGGGCACGCCGATAGTTCTAGCGTTTTAATTAAAACATCCTGTAGGTCGACATTTCAGTTATATATGACCATATCAGATTTGTAAGGTAAAATACAGCGTTTGGCTAGTAACTGTTAACTGCCAGAATTAAAGCAACACTGTGGAGATTACGTTGTTTCCACTTTGTTTTTGCTCAGTGGTTTCATCAGTTACAGGTCAAGGTGTCGAGGCAATCCAAAGTGAGTCAGGACATCGCCAATAACATCATTCAGCGCTGGGGAGATGTACTGTAGAGCCACTGAGTTCAAGTGCAAAAAAAGGTGCAAAATTCCTAAGGTTTTGAAGCAATTCGGTTTCATTAATTGCATGAAAATGGCGAGGATCCTAAATGCCACAAGGATAACTGAGAAACTCATTTCAATACCTAATCAAAGGCATTGCAGCTGTATTTGCCGCTGGTTCCCATGTGAATCTAAAAAGTGTGCCAAAGATTAAACTGTAGGTTAAATTGACCACCTTTGGGATATTATGTAGACAGAACTCAGCAGGCATATCAATGATATGTTAAATATGTATAAGGAAAGGCTACATACAGGAATAATCACAACAGTCCCAATAGTATGCGGAAAAGTAAAGCTGCAAATAACATTAGCTGCTGTAAATATCAGTCTTCTCCATGTTGAAATAAATTTTTTGTTACAATAACTATTTAAGCCAAGGCACATGTGTAATTTATATAGAGTGGACATGGGGAAAAATAAATTTAAATCTAATTAGTCACTTTGCAAACAATGCCTGTAATATGGCAACATTTCCTTTGGAGAAGTGGTCATTATCACAATGAGAGACTTTTAAAGCTTGGTTTCTAGGGGTTTATGTTGTAATGGTTGGCTATTTTTATTTCTGATTTGACAGGCAAAACACATTTTCTCTCAAGCTTGTTCACACATGTGACGCCGGCGGTGATCTGCTGTATAGTTAACTCTGCCAAGGAGGTTATGTGATCACTTGCGTTGGTGGAAGGGTAGCACACGGGCCAAGGATGAACCAATTCAATGTTGGAGCAAATCCAGAAAAATGGATGGGAAGTCAATTTTTCTAATTTTTTTTTTTCCTATGTGGGATTTGGTTGAAACAGCAGGACCTTGGTGGAGCCGTGCCCTTCTGCTTGATAAGTATTTGTAAGGGAGCATTAACTTGCTGATTACAGGTATCAGTTTTTATCATTTGATCACTAAAAGCATTTCACAAAGCAGTTTTCCCCACACCAGTGACTTGAGAGGGCCCTGAGGAAATAACTCCAGGCATTAGAGAAGTGCACTGTATTTTTCCTCCACGCCTTCACAGCTCCATTCCCTTAAAATCCGCTTTCTCACCATTAACGTCCTTCTCCCAACCCATTCACGCCTTTATTTCCAAGCCTGAACTCTCTGGAATTCTGCATGCGCTTATGCGTGTGACTGGACAAACCTGCTGGAAAAAAGTGAGCGCTGCTGAGTCTTGAGGCATTTTGTGAGCTTGAATAAGAGGCATCCTGGGTATGACATTGTGCATTTTAGTTCGACAGGGTTAGTGTTGGGGGTGCCGACTATGTTTGTAAGAATTTGTGAAAAACTGCAAGAATGTCTGTGGGTGTAGGAGAGTTTGGTTTTGCAAGCATAATTTAGGACACTTGAATATTTTTGCATATCACATTTTTGTAACATTATGACCACATCCAGTTGCAGTAAAAATACACCAGTTATGTCCAAATACACTAGCTCATGTGATACGGATTCCTTGCGTTGCTATGGAGGAACCCAGACTCCCTTCCACCAAGAGGAGCAGATGTCTGTACATGCAAGACACAGTTGCAATCACGCTCAGTATGTTAAAAAAAATACTGATACCGAAAATAATGACACGGGCAGCTCTAGCAAGGTGCAAACATACTTTTAAATGAAGTGATCCTGTGCCAGGCAATTTATTTTGACAGTCCTCTCCAGCGTATGTTGTTGTCCACTTGTGCGGTGGTGAGTCAGTTACCCAGTGCTCACTAGTGGATTTTCCCACTATGCTCGTACAAGGTCACTGGACAGGAACCTCATTACTTTTGGGTGTGTTTATACAGGCGAAGTTGTGTGTCTGTTTGTGTATCACCTGTCAAAATTTGCAGGGAAGGAAAATATGAATCTCACTCACAAGCCGGGAGGGAAGCTGCAAACCATTTCTCCTCCACACACAAACATATACACATTATGAGCCTTTGATTGTGTGATTTTTTCTTTTGCTCCTCGAGCTCACCTGTAACACAAATTCATACATCTAAGAAGTCAAAAGCCCAAGAGGTTAACATGGTTTTGACTTCCCCCTATAGTGAATCATCCAAACAAAGACATATCTATTCACAAACATGCAAAGAATGACAAACACGTACTGTACACTCGTGCACACACACTGAATGGAGGGCATGGCAGGGAGCTATTGACTGCTTCTACCTGCTTGACAGACCATCCACAAAGTCTGTCTGCATGAAACCTAATGTACTGGAAGAGTTGGATATGTTTGTTTGTGAGCACCAGTGAGTGAAAGGGCAAGGAAAAGAAAATGACTTTATCACTGTATTTGTGTGTGTTTGTGTGTGTGTTTGTCCCATGCAATTTTTTTCTTCTGTTGTGCTTCTTATACTAGTGCTGTAAGCCTCAGATTTATTTATTTATTTATTTTTATTTATTTTTTTTTTTTTGAGAATACTAGTAGTTTTGACTCTTCTTTCTATGATTTTCATTGTGGGTATTCATTTGATGCCCAGTTCATTCTGTCAGACAGATGGAGTTATGTATATCCACTCCTTTCCCAGTATTTTTGTATCATAGTAAGGTATGAATCAGAGATGGGAATGGACCATTCTGTCAAACAGAATTCCACTTGTTTTAAAAGTGAAGAAAATGACATGTGAATAAAGAATAAGAAAAGAGCATATACAGTATTTAAACCTTTGATTCCATTGGTCTACAAGCAGAATGCGTCCAGAATAATGGAGGTAAAAAATGAACAAATTTGGATCTGGATATTTACACATATAATGGTTTCATGTTGAAGACTTGGTGTCAATGTTTAGACAAAGTTTGTTCCACATTAATTAATATTCTATAATTAGTTAATGTCACATATTTTAATGTTCACCATTTTCCCCCTCTTCTTCCCTCCCCTTTACTATCTCTCCTTTTTCCTCTTTTCTATTTACCTCTTCTGTCCCTCTCTTTGGGGTTCTCCTCTTCATTCTTTATATTCTTTCATTCTCCACAGACAAGTGTGATGAGGCTCTAGCCTCCCCTCTGCCTCACACAGCCTTCACCAGCTCGTCTGTGTTCTCCAACGGATATGCACCTGGATATGCCAAGCTCAACAGGAGAGGAGGTAGACACTGACACACACACACACACACACACACACACACACAGAGCTGCTGTATATACACACATAATCGAGATGCAGGTAAAGGTAAATGGTAAAGGGACATGTCCATACATATTTATAGATGATTTTACAAATGACACACTGAGAGGTAAATGTCCAAGCCTTCACAGAGTGACACACTTCATAGAGCAGCACAGCTGCACTCACTCGTCTCTTTTTCCTTTCTCTTTTTTCTTGTATTCTGTGTTTCTCCCTTTCCTCTGTCTCTCTCTCTCTCTGCTTCTCAGCCTCAGTCATTATCTCCATGACTCAGACTGGAGCTCATTTCCAAATCAGTCTACAGCAGAGAGAGATTGGGCCCGACAATTACACCCCTCTATGTTTATACAATTAATAATTCATACTTTACGATCTAATATAGTCACACTACAGCTGAGGCAACAAAGCTCAGAGCTGGCAAAAAGTAAAGTAATCTGGTATGTTTAATCACACCACTAAGATTATTGTTGAAAGAGGGTAGGGCTTCTACAGCTTTAATAACCAAAAAAAAAAAACAGAAAACAAAAAAAAACAAAGAGAAGAAGGAAAAACAAAGACAATGATATCCTAAAGTGTGCTAATGCATCACTGCAAATACTCTCGTTCATTCTTTCTCTGCATGTCTTGTTTATTCAATCTCCTCAGTAATGAAAGTCCTTGGGGAAAATGTGTTAGATAAAATTTAGAAATAAAGTTCCTCTGGGATTGTTACTTTATTTGAAGGTGTTGTCAGTTATGAGTTGAAATTATTGATTTATCTGTGTACATAACAGTATGTGACATAAAGTAGTTATATAATACATACATTAAATATATTTGTTTAGTAAAACAAGCCATGATCTCTAATTTGAACTGCTATTCAGAAGTACGATTTTGTCACAGATTTGCTGATCTCTTGGCCAGGTCGTCTTTGCAAACACGATCTCAATCTGAATTGGACTTTGTCTAGTTAAATAAAAGTTACATACTGTGGTAATAATAATAATAATAGTAATAATAATAATAATAATCATAATAATCATAATAATCATAATAATACAATTTGAAAAGTAAAAAAAAAAAAAAAAATCAAACAATGACATTTAAAGTTTGGTGCCAGCCTAAATGACTTAAGATGGCTGTCCGCCAAAATCCAAATATACAGGGGTAAAACCACTGACTGCTATGTTGAAATATACATTTATTTCAACATAGCACTGTTTCTGTATTTAGCACTGAATATTTCTGCCAGAAAAGGAACCACTCTGCACTCTCTTTCCTTCACCACTTGTCAGTTTTGACTCATAATTAGGAGCCTGCCTAGTTCTTCCTCTCACATTTCCAAATTTCTGTGATCCATTGGACAGTGCAGGACAGACAGGACCACTGTTAGGAAAAACAACACAGTGACAAATCAGAACTACTGTTAAATGTCCCAAAACAGACACAGATGGAGTGTATACAAAACACACACATTGAAGCAGCCTTAAAAATGAACGGTTTTATCTCCTTTATGTAATGCAGAGAATGAAACTGTGTGAAAGAGGAGGTCACCACCTCGTTAGCACATGACAGGCTGGAGTCTAAAATTAGAGGGAAAGGGGAAAGGCAGAAGAATTCGGCAGTAAGACAGAACTGGGTAGCAAGGTATATACATAAGAATAATGGAATGGTAAAAATCTGAATTCTATCCTCTTTTTTTTCTACACAGTTTAATTATTTATTATATTTTTTATTCATCTTATTAAAAAGAAACATAGTAACAGAAAAAAGACTATAGTCCAATCCAGAAGCATTGATGGAGCATAAGTGTACACCCAGTCACATTTACACATTCAAAGAGTTCAGCATAACACCCACATTTATGCCTCATTCAAAGGAACAGTGAGCTACTTACACATCACAACACACACTGAGTGAGATAATGCCACAAGTGAGCAGCAAGTCAAGCTTGCATATAACACAAAAACACGCTTATACTTTGACAGAAACACAAGCAATTTTAGCAAAAGCACTTGTAACCTTGCAGTAGCAAAACAGGATTACACTGCGCACTTGCATATATATTCAGAAAATAAAACCAGGGTATCACTCACATGCAGTACTTTTAATTTAATTTCACAATAGAGCATACATAAAGATCACAAATACAAGCCTACACAGAGTTACTAGAGTGGAAAGAGGCATCCTCCCCAGCAGCTACACTGGCAAACAAATGTGCCATCAGTGGCATGAGTGTGTGCTGATAAGCCAATCTACTCCAATCGCCCTGTGCTATACAACAGGGGAGGCACAAAATCAATGGGACACACCACTCATATTAAGCTTGTGTTGTGAATGCTGACAGCTGTTTGAGTTTTAGGCAATAGGGTTGTGTGTGTTTCTGTGTGTATGAGACTGTATGTATATCCATGTCTAAGTGTGCACCTCTGTGTGTTTGAGAGAGACACACAGGTAAAATGATGCCTTAACGATTTTCCGGCAGGCAACCATCTGCTTCATGCCCGCCCAGTCACCAGGCCCCCGGTCCCTATCCTGCTTGTTCGTCTGACTGCTGTGTGTCTACATCTGTGTGCTTGGTGTGTAAATATTGTATAAACGTGCACAGCGCTTTATTTAAGTGGCTGATACCTCTGCTGAGAAGGTTATGTTCGTTCTTGTCCATCCATCCATCCATCCATCCATCCATCCATTTGTCAGCAGAAATACTCAAAACCACCACACTTTTCTTGTAAGCTTAGGGCATATGCCAAGGAAAAACCCTTAAATTTTGAAGCGGATTCATAAAAAAAGGGTTGGAGAATGGAAGTGTTTTTCACTTCTGTTTCACCCTTGAGAGCCTCAGGCTAACACAGAGCTTCGAATAGTAACTATTATATTAAAAAAAAAAAAAATGTATAAACCAACCCAAAGAATATAGAAGTAAAGAAGCAAAGCTGCTGCCTTTTTAATAACAGTCTCAGTCTAACATAGTGCTCTGCCTGATGTTGCCATGGAGCATAAATGAGGTAGACTATAGATAAATAGATTAGAGGAAAAAGGTGAAACCGCTGCTTTTTGAAAAAATGCTTTCAGTCCATATATAGTGACAGAAGAGCCACTCTATTGCATTAAGTATCCCTGTCTGACATGAGCGGACGAATTACAGATATTGGATTGGGTTAGTTCTGCTAAAGTAACCAGAACTAAGCAATTAACCAGCAGCACCAGCTGATAGAAAGAAGGTAAACATAGGTTGTGATATATGTTTTATGTGTATCCTTCCTCCACCCTCCTCTACCATGTCCCATGTTAGAGCCAGTGCTTGATTCATCTGTTCTGGGCTTTTTAGTTAAGAGTAACTACCTCTGCTCCACAGTCAAACATAGTACGGGATGGTAAAAACACAATAACACCGGATGCCTCTCACTATAAGAAACATTGCGGTATATGACAGACTGTGAAAGGCGACACACTTCATCTGCAGGTCTAAACGGTTTTGTAATCTAAGGCAAGAAAAAGTCGACAGTCCTTTTTTTGGGACGATGATCTATGTGATGAAAAGACTGGACTATGGGCCTTGGCAGACGTCTGCACCTCTAGCTGGAGAAAGCAGTGTACTAAATGGAGTCACTTATAAAACCTGTACACTTTTCTTTTTAGCAACACACTTATTGTTGTAATACTGAACACCTTTTGTTTCCATCTGGAGAACAATTTTTCACAACCTGGTAGTTTCTGACATGCAGCATCTAATCTGTATGATTCTACCTGACATGTTTAAGGCTGTATCAGTTAATAGAATAGAATAGAATAGAATAGAACAGAATAGAACAGACCAGAATAGAATAGAATAGAACATAACAGAACAGAATAGAATAGAATAGAATAGAATAGAATAAAATAGAATAGAATAGAACAGAATAGAATAGAATAGAATAGAATAGAATAGAACAGAACAGAACAGAACAGGATAGAATAGAATAGAATAGAATAGAACAGAATAGAATAGAATAGAATAGAACAGAATAGAACAGAACAGAACAGAATAGAACAGAACAGGATAGAATAGAATAGAATAGAATAGAATAGAATAGAACAGAACAGAACAGAATAGAATAGAATAGAACAGAACAGAAT
>JAPQRQ010000014.1:21418470-21434164 GCA_037367365.1 Apogon talboti | reverse complement strand
AGAACAGAACAGAACAGAACAGAACAGAATAGAATAGACTTTATTGTCATTGCATCAGTTGTGCAACGAAATTACAGGTTATCTCTGCCAGCGACTGATGATACATTCCATGTGCTATGAGATGGATTTATTTTTGTTTGTTTCTATGATAGGCTGAGCCGCCTCTGAACTTTGAATACGTAATACACTTACAAAAAAAAAAAAACAGTAAAAGCCAAGCCATTCCACGTTTTCTCCAGCCGACCTGTATGCTACTGTGACCCCTGCTCCTCTCCCTCACTTCACTCTACCTATCCATCAAACCTCTCCTTTACTCCTCTCTAAATGTACTCCCTTCCACCTTGGTGGCCCTTGGTGCTGGAAAATGTGTGGGACCCTACACGTTTCAGAGGTCAGACTGATAGAAAACGTGATCTTCCAAATTCTACAACCCACAGTATCCGTAGAAAGAAAATACACTCCTTCCATCTGCAGCTCCCTCCTCTCGGTGTGAATCAAAAGATTAAATATAAATATCAAGGGATCTGGAAAAGAGAGGCCACTATTACAAGCTTCTGTGTCAAACCATGGAGTAGAGTTGAGACTGAGGAACACATTTAACCCCCTTTACTTGCATGAAAACACCTGTGATTAGCAAAAGTCTATCTCAAAGGGGTTAATTTACAGCCTGAAATTGCCCACAGAGGAGGGTAGGTTTCTACTTTCCTCTCGGTCCAGCTGAATTGCAGTATTCTGGAACTTTTGCTAAAAATATCAAACACTGAAGGTTTGGTGTAGACTTTCTTTCAAAACAGCCTCCAACATATCCTCTTTGGTCTAGTTCACATGGATACTGAAGTAAATTCTATTCAGTGAGTTATAGAATTATGCTTTCAAACAAGAATTTCACAATACGTTGCAAAACTTTTACAGCCGTGGCTTAGAAGGTTATGAAACTGTTCAATTCCCTTTACAAATTGTAGGCAGATGTGCCCTTGAGCATGGCACTTAACCCCCCATTTGCTGCTTTTAGTCTATCAGTGTGTCTTATGTTCGGCTGGTGATGAGTTAAAAGCAGAAGGTCATTCTGTGTTGCATGTCCACATGTACAATGGATATACTCACAAATAACAAATACTCTTCTTCTTTGAAATGTAAGAGGTTCCAGATTATTTCGATTTTTTCTAAATATAACAAGTAATGCAACTATATTAACTACTTTCTCATTTGACTACTTTTTGATTACTAATCTGACAGATGTTTGAAACTATAAAGCTCAAAAGTCCTAAAAAAAAAAAAAAACTTAAAAAAAAAACTGTATAGTAAAAACGTTTTTTTTTTATATATATTTTTGCTTCCAGCCTTAACAGATGCTCTTGTCCAATGACATGGCCACCTGCCCTGTCGGCTGTTCTATAGTGAATATAATCAGATGTAGCCAGCATTTTGATTAGTAATTGCAGTGTTCTAATTAAATTAAACATTTACGTGACTATAACTGATTTCCATTTAATTAAGATAACTGATAACTCCGCAACACTGATAATGTGCCGTATTGTAATTCACAGGGCACTTCGACATACCTGTCACTATTTGATGTGCAAAGGCAGAGGACCCCGCTTTAACATTTAGCAAAAGAAAGATGACTCACATAGCAACCACATAGGCTGTGATCTCCACCTCACATAAGCATGTGTTGAGCGCTGCCAGCTGAAGACAGATACCCTGTGGATATAGGTTAAAACAGAAGAAGCATGGAGAGAGTGAAGGCAACGGGGAGGGAAGTGAAGGGAGTGAAGGCAACGAACCTGAGAAAAAAAAAAAAACACCCCATAAAAGATCAAAAGACATACAGTAGGGAGAGATGGACAAAGTGACCGCTATGTAAGGCAAAATTCTGTAAACATTAGGATTCCTGTGCGAGTTCCTCAGCTTTTGCGTGTTTTTTAATGATAAAAAAAGCAGCACCGGTCTTGTTTCCGCGTGGGTGCATCTCATTATCTTTGGCACCATGGAAACTGAACTTGATAATGGGTTATTTCTGACGTAGCTTTCATTCAGACAAAACTTGCAAAAAGTAATTTTGGCTCAGGACAGAGCCAAGCACCCAGAGAGAACAATGAATATCTTTTGTTTGTGAAGAAAGTGAGTAGGAATGTGTGTGTGTGTGTGTGTGTGTGTGTGTGTGTGTGTGTGTGTGTGTGTGTGTGTGTGTGTGTGTGTGTGTGTGCGCGTGCTTGGATATCCCTATAGGCATGCGTGCGTGCGTGTGACCAGGCATGTGTTGCTGTGCAGTGCAGATGTGGCCAAGCATGAGATTGGGCGGCTAATCACAAACACGTGGCCACTGATCCTTATATTCCATTTTCTTTTCTCCTCCTCTGTCTCTTCTTATCCGTCCCCCTGTGTTTCTCTGTCCTCTGCTCTGTCTTGTCTCTCTGCCCTCCATCACATCCTTGTCTCCTCTTTCTCACTCTCCATCTCATTTTGTCTCCATACACTTTCTATTTTCTACAGTAACATTCTCAATCCCACACTCCATTTTCTCAGCCTGTCCTCTTTCTTTCTCTGCAGACCTCATTATCTATTTTTTCTTTTCTCGCATCCTTACAATGATACACACTTTTCCAAGGTTTTCCAAAGTTTTAAAAGTTGTATCCCTCCCAATTCAGATAAACTTCACTACTACTGCAGTACAACTGTGCAGTGACTATTGCACAGTTAACCAGACACCCGCCCCCCCCTTCCTTTTTCACGCTTTGATTTTTTGTTCCCTGTCATCTTGCAAAGTTGTTTGATGTTTTTAGCCGTTCCAGTCATCCATCGATAATGGCGGTCCGCTTCTAATTAAATTACTCTGTCTCCATCCGCTCCCTTTGCTCCATGACAGAAAGATGAAGTACTAGCAGAGGGCTAACCAGCTGTTTTCTCTCCGCATCCTTTTTTCCGGCGGTCTACCATCTTAATTAATTAAGATATGTTCTGTTAATGCAGTATTGGTATGAAAAGCGGCAACTTTGACAAACAAGCATGTGCTGCAAAAGCAGACAGAAAGGGATGAACTCAGATGTGCACAAATCAATGCCGTGCGCAACCCACCCACACTCTGCCACATACTGACAGTAAGACAGGGACATGTTTTCTTTTTTTGATGTTCTGCTTTGCCACTGTCATTCCAACCTACCATTTGCTGCTCATTTGTCCAAAATCAAACTGTGACTCGCTCATTCGTCCGACCCACTTCAAAACACCCTCCTCTAATGTATTTTTCAAAACTTCTATCTCTTGTTCATTCCCTCTCACGTACTTCCACTTGTTTGATCCCACTTTAGTTCCTTGCTTGTGGATGTGAGATCAGGAGTGATGGACAACTCGGGGAAAAGAACAAAAAAGACAGTTGTGAGTCTTGCGGCAGCAGTGGAAGGCTGTTTGATTCCAGTTCAAAGCAATGAAGCAGGGCTTTCATATTTCTGCTTGTGCTCTAATGACACATTGCTGAGGTTTTCTAGAACAGTGTGGATTAACATGTGCGAGATGGGATAGATGAAAAATACCACTGCCAATTGTTACTTGACCGTTTCAAAAAGCAACCGCTTTTTGGAAATAGTTCCCAGAGGCCTTTTCTGGGTTTTATTTTCTTTCCATTACATTTACCTGCCTTTCCTTAGTCAGCACATTGTTGTTGATATATCTATCTATGCCTTCTACATTCCCAAGATGTCGTTTGAGAAACTTTTACTGTGTGTTCATTGTTATTGTTTTCTGTGAAAAATGGGCCATAAAGCTTGGCACCCTGCAGATACTGCTTTTTTCTTCAACTCAACAAACTGATAAAAAAACAAAAACGTTTTACCAGTGTAAGTGCATGTGTTTTATGTATATACACAAAAAAAATGGGTACATGCTTCTCTTGTACTGGTGTACCTGCCTGTGTATCCAGAAGGATTTGTTTTGGTCATAATGGCTCCGACTGTGTAACCACTACCACGATCTGGGTTATCACTGCCATCACAGATAGCTTAGAGTGTGCTCTCAAGCTTGGACATAATCCAGCTTTATTGTTTCCCTTTCCTATTTGGCTCCTTTTTACTTCAATGTAGCCCCTTTATGTGAATCCCATTTGGCAGTACAGACCTGTGGAGGGAACTATGCAGGGCATTTTTGCCAAGGTTGCATTTGTGCATGTGATTAATCTGACTTCTAACACACCACTCAGTACTAGTGCTACCACAGGAACCGCTCGCAAATCAACTATGTTACAAGAATGCACTGTGGAGAGATAGAGATCTAACCAATAGAAAGATTTTAAACCCATTGCATTATGGGATGATAAATTGCTAAGTGATATCAATACCTCTGAGTTTCCCCAAGTGAGAAAAAAATCTGATTGCATGTTCGACCTTTTTTCTACACATTAAGGATATTCAATCTCAGCCAGACTAATAAGGCTGTGACTGATAATTATATTTCTTATTGATTCATCAGTTAATCCATTAATTGCAGAGTCTGTACTGCGAGAAGTCATGGTGCCTCTTCAGTTTGCTGCTTTGGTCCTTAAGAAGTTTTTCAATTTCTAATGCCATGCAACCATGTAAGAGGAAGGCATTTCTAGTGTGATTTATACACACATCATTTCATAAGAAAGCATTTCATGCATTGTTTTTATAGATGCTTGTGTGAAAATTTTCTTTTCTTAGTTCAGTACACACAAATTGCAAAAAAAATTAGCAAAAACAACTCGGTGTCAGCAGCACTTTGGAGGCTTTTGTCAGCTCCAGTGGAGTAAAAACCTCATCCCTCCTCCCATATTAATGAGGTCGTGTTTCAAGGCTTCCGACTCTGATTTTCTCTTGGATTGCGCTCATCCCTCATCTCGTTTGTCCTGTATTTTATCTTCCAATTTTTTTTTTGTCATACTTGCCTTTTCTCCATCTCTTCCTGTGGTGGTTTCTTTGACCTTCTCTGCTCCCCCATTCTCTCGCCTATCCTCCTCCTGCTCCTCCTCTCCTCCCTGAACATCTGTGTGTGTGACAGCCGGGAGAACGGTGACAGTCCCCTGACGCTCCTCCCCTCCCTTTTCTCCTCCCATTTTCCACTCCTTTTTCTTTCGCTGATGCTCACTTGTTCTCCCACCTCTCTCTCTCTCTCTGTCTCTCTCTCTCTCTCTCTCACCTTCTATTTCCCCGCCGCCTGCCTCCTCTATCCCCACTTTATTCTGTCAACCTCACTTCTTTCCTTTCTCCCTCAGGCTTTCACCTTTCGCTGCACCTCTGTTCTTTTTTTTTTCAGATATCGCTCTTCACCCCCTCCTAACCTCTGTCAAACTACCCCTCCTCCCCTCTCACCCCTCATCTGTTCTTCTTCCCGTCCTCTCTTGTCGATGACAGCATATGCCCATCTCACTTGTGCGGCCATTCCTTTTTTTCTGTAGCAGTTCCTCATGTCCCTTGTTCTCTGACCTCTAACACCTAGTTCTTTGGCTAATAGCTCTCTATTCTCTTGATTCTTTTTTAGTGAAGTCTTTACTAAAGCCTTTGCTAGCCAACACTTTTGTGATCTTTGAACCTTTACGTCTCTCTGGACCTTTCAATCTATGTGTTTCTTTTTCTTTCCCATCTGTTCCTTCTGGTAACCCCATAACCCTAACATGCATTTTTGTCCATCCCTCTTCCATCTCTTATATCTAACCATTGCCCTGTTCTCTCATTCACTACTTAAAGTCACTCTGACTTATTCCAGGAAGAGGAACCTCACATTCAGACTGAGATCTTCATGCTTTATACAAAAGGAAACTTTACAAAGAAAAAACTGTAAGAAACTGTAAGAACAACTACAAACTGTTACAAGCGCTCAAACAAGCCATTGTTTGTACTGGACTTTAAACCTCAGACTGTGCTGACCATCAGGTAATGTTGGACAGAGCAGACCTCTAGGCTTTAGTCCGTTATGAAGTTGAGCAGCAACAGCAAATTACATTGAAAACAATTTAGATTGAGTTGTCGAAGTGTTCGAGTCTGAGGTGTCAGCATAGACCGTAGATCTACTGTATGTAATACACCTACACATGACTTGTATCTGGTGTTTCACATTTCACAAAGCAATAATAGACATGTGTGAACTGGAGGAAGACACACATTGTTTTCTAACCTCTTCCTTTTTCCTGTCACACAGATAAACACAAACCGGAGTTTTTATAGACCTTCACCCTCAAAGGTCTCTTAAAAAACTCAATTTTAGTGACAGAAACACAGTTTACATGTTGACTAGATGCCCAGATGTGGAGAAAAAAATGTTTGTTTTACAGAATGAATGTACTAATGTAGATAGGGCAGTAATGAATGAAAAATGATTTATTTAAACAACACAGAAGCAAATTAATTGTGTCTTTTATGCTGTTTATTTGAAGCTTTTGTGTAAAACCATCTGAAAGGCAACACCTTTCAGCTGTCGGTATGCTCACTTTCAGCAGGACATGTTTATGTTACGCAAACTCCCGCAGATTAAAGTAGACAAACTAATAGTTAGTATAAATGGACTTCAAAAACCTGCATTTGTGTTTGTACATCTGTATTTTAGCAAGTTTTCGTAACATTAGAAATGAGAAAGGACAAAACACTGTTGCTATGGAAATCTGTTTGAGTCATTCTTTTGTTCAGTATTCAACTAACTGAAACAAACCGTATATTATTATGCTCTCCCTGACATCAGTACACAAGTCACAAACACACTCTTTCCAAGTTTTGGATTTTATTTCTACTTACTTGATTAGGTGAGACTGTAGCTCTGCGGGTATAGAGCAGCTCATTTGATGTCTGGAGTTTGATTTCCATCAGACAGCAACGTCCATTTAGTGAGCACTGAACATTATGTTTTGCTGCTTCGGTTCCAACTGTAACAGCACTAACAAAGCCCAGTGGTGGGGGTGACATGTCAAATATATGAATCTGGGCTCAGCTCGTAGATGAACTGCCACTGAAGTACTTGAGAAGCTGAGCTGTTGATATACTCACATCCAGTGCACCACTCCTCTTGAAGACTGTAGAGTAATCGCTCCATATAGTGCACATAAATTCCAACTGTTCCTTTCTTACTTTTTTCTGTCTTCTTCTTTATTATAGTCCTGAACTCTACCCATAACTTTTCCAATCTTCGGTTTCTGTTCTGTATCATTTGATCCCACCTGCAGTCTACTTTCAGTTGATGGTACCTTCACACCACTGTTGAGTGGATTCAGTTTATCTCTCTTTCTCCTGAGATTCTCATCCTTTCCCCTATACTCTCCTCCTCGGCCGTTTTTTCACTTTTGGCCTCATCTATCACCTTTTTTACCATAACTACATTGCTCCCTTCTGTCCTTTTTTCATCCCATCAGCATGCTATCTCATCTCTGGCCTCCCAAGCATGGCCATAAAATCCTCTCTCATCAGTCCCTGTTCTTCTTGCCTCATCTATCTCTCTCTCCATTTTTCTGCCTCTTCCCCTCTTCTGTCATTCCACTAATACTCCTGCACCTTCTCGTCATACTTTCCGACACCCCATCCTCTGATCTTGTTCAAAGTGTCACACTGCTTCAGTCATTGTCCGCTCAGCTTGCGTTCTTAATCTTTATTTTCTGCTGTCTGTTTACTTATCACAATCACCCTGCCCCTCCCAACCCCAATTCCTCACCCTACAGTCTCCTCTCTCTCCTTTCTTTGCCCCTTTTGATAGTGTTTTATCCCCCTGGGGGAATGGCTTTGCTGCAACGGGTTTTTGAGGTATTGACGTTTCCACTGATACGGGCCTGGTTATCTGTCAAGACCGGGGCTGGAGTGTAATGGCTCTGTAATTGGATAAGATATAGGATTTTTGTCATGGGAGTGGGGAAGTGGGGGCAAAGAGAAGGAGCTACATAGCAAACCTCCCCACCCTCTATTTTATCATATGACTATCATCTCTCATTCTCCACCATGCTTGATTGTTCACTCCCACTCACCCTCTACTTTCTTGGTCCTGTATCTCCCATTCTCTCACTTTGTTCCCATTTTCTCCATCCCTGTCATGTTTAAATCAGTCACTCTCCTTCACTTGTGCCTTCACTTTCTTATCTGTATTTGTGTCCTTTAGAAAAAATCCATTACACAGAATCAAAGAAGACGGCCGTGACATGGCCAGTTTGCAGACCATCCACCACCCACTCTTCCTGATAATCATTTCACAGTAGCATTCTGTCACAGGCTGGGCTGTTTGCTGAACTGATACAATTTTTGTGTTTCGTACGTGTGACTGTGTATGTGGGAATGCAAATCTGCATATTGGTCTCATTGGCTTTTCATGCATCCCTCACACTGGTTTGACTGCTCTCTTTACAGCCCACCTACAATGCTGTTTTTTTCCCCCTCAAATTCTTAATTGGCAGATGAAATCAGGTCAGTGGGATCCCATCCAGCATTTTCCATTTCCTTCTGTCTAGCAGTTGCCTCGCGCTTCTGTTTTTGCCCCATTTAACCTGAGAGATTTTGGATGGTCCAAAAGAACTTGGCCCTGCAACAGATAGACACATGGAGCAACCTGAATAAAACTGTGTACAGATCCATGACTTAAACTGTGTACATATAAATAGAGCAATGCAGTCTTTTTGTGAGAATTGAAAGGCCACATATAGTCTACACATTTATCTATTTATAAATTACAGTCATTGGAATTGTATGCATATGCAAAAACCTATTGTGCACTCCCACTGGTAGCCATTAGTGACTGTAGGGCTGGATGATATGGCGAAAAAAAAAATTGCCTGATTATATTACCTGATTTCAGACTGATGGATTATTCACAATTTTGGTCATTTTTTCTGACTACATGGACTCAAAAAAGACGAATCAACAATAATTGTCATTACTAAACCTGCTTAATATGTGCAATATAGAATAAACAATAACAAAAAACAGCACTAAAATTCAATAACAGGAGAAACATATTTACAATTAATATATTGCAAACATTCAGATGCATTTTGGATTATTGTTGAACACAAAAATCTGAAGGAGAAAGCCATGATCTGAATTCTGGGAGTTATGCATTTTTCACAATATTGAGAAAGAAATATAATTCATTTGATGTAGTGCCCAGCAGCAGTGTGGAGCAGAGAATAGCATTATCTGTGTGGTGTTTGCATGTTTACCCTGTGTCTACGTTGGTTCTCTCCAGGCACTCCCGGCTTCATCCCATCATCCACGTACAGGTTAACTGATCAATCTAAATCAGTCAGAGGTGTGAATGTTAACATTAATGGTTGTTCATCTGTATAGGTCAGCCCTGTGATGAACTGGCAACCCTTGTGAGGATTAAGCGGTTCAGAAAATAGATGCTATTGCCAAAGCCTAAGTGTTTTTTTCTATGGCGAACAAAACAACAGCACAGTAGAGAGTAATTTCACCGAGTTAAAGTGAGAGTTCCACTTGAGAAGGTATGAAATAAACTGTAAAACTAATTACACATAAGAAAATATTTTAATGCGTGTTACATATTGCATATCTAAATGTATACTATGTAGTGAAAAGGATAATGAGAAATGTAATAAAGTAATAAATGTTCTTTTGTCTGATTATTAGTGTTAAATATATCACAGTGGGCGTGCTAGAGAGCGTGTGTGGTCTAAAGAACTGTCTCCTTGAGGTGTGCTGTCTTTGTGTATACAACTCAATGGGCAAAAAACAAGGAATGCATGTTTTTTCAGAGCATGCATTGTTTATACATCTGGCCCAAGTGGTACGCGAAGGTTCTGTAACTTTTGGAGGACACAAGTGTTTGGCAATGAGGCAGAGCCATGAGGTTTCTGTTTAGCACAAGGACACTCACTGCCAATGACAAACACCACAAACACAGTCATCTATTACAACAGCAGACACCATATTCATAGTAAAATGTAATGAAAAATTTCCCTTTAATAATTTAAAAGCAATAATTCACCATGGTAGAATGTTTTCTTTACTTTAGTGCACCTACCTACCCAGCATAGCAGGAACTTTTACATCTGAATATATTGGACATCCTTTAATAGTGGGGACAGCTGCAAAACTCTGAATTTTCCTGTGTTTACTGTCCAATTTTAGGGGCATAATAAATAAGACTACCAAGGCTTTAACCTGAAAAGGGAACGGAAGTTTTCCCCAGAACAGCAGATAACTTTGATCTCCAACTGAGGATGCACACATTGAGCCAGAGCCTAGATAAGACAAGTTAACATATGTATGTCTCTGGGAGAAGTGTATTGTGTCAGTGCTGGACAGCATTTGCATTTTGACTTCTTTTATGCATCTAGAGATAGTCTTATTCCTGTTTAATCTGTGTAATGGCTTTTCCAATGCTTGGATAAATAAATAAATACCACCAATAGTAAAACTGTAATGGTATGGTGACACTTTTATCATGTGTTATACTCTGCCATCAAACTGTCCAATTATGTCTCGTTAAAATGAATCCATCATGAAATTCCATAAACACTACCGTCATTCCTCTAGAAGTCATCATGCCTGCAATGTTAAAAAGCAGAAAACTTTGTGATTTAGAAGGGTCCACTTGTCCTTTTGGTGAAACATCTTTATCTTTATCGTCAGCAGGCTCTACCTTTTTATGCAAAGCTCTTAATAAAACATTAGTTCTCCGATACTATTTCAGTACCTGTCTTGAAGCAACCGTCTGGGCCACTCGCAGCTGGACACTGGCCATTAATAATAGGATGGACTCTAACCTTGTAACGGCACATTCTCTTTTAAAATGTCATTATAGTGGCACCACACTGCTTCTCTGTCTACTGTGATTTAGACCTAAAAGCTGGGTGCACTCAACAGAACCATGTCGGCCTGTGCGTTCCGGTCAGGTTTCTCTAATAAGATGGATGTACTGAGTTTCTGTGTATTTCTATATTTCCTACAGAAAACAAGGGATGTAATGATACATCTAATGTCACTATTTCCGTAGGTGCTGGTGGGTGGTCACCTCTGGACAGCGACCATTATCAGTGGCTACAGGTGGACCTGGGCTCCCGAAAGCAGGTGAGCGCCTTAGCAACACAGGGGCGCTACAGCAGCTCTGATTGGACAACAAGGTACCGCCTCCTCTACAGTGACACAGGAAGGAACTGGAAACCATATCACCAAGATGGCAACATTTGGGTAAGTGATAAGGCATTCTTAAGTGTGCGTCATTTTCCGTGTATTTATATAAACCAATACATTTAATCCATTGAGCGTTTGAGGAATGCATCATAGAGTAATACTGTGGATGATAGAAGAATGACTTTAATGACTATTCACTGTTTGTACGACATTAATTGAATGTTATCGCTATTATTAAAATTGGAATGATCCCTCTTTGCCCTTGTATAACCTGAAGAATAAACCTTGTGTGGGAGGAGAGCTCAGTGTCACAGCATGTGCATAAATATTCATAATCATCCCTTTTTATTATATACTAAATCTGAGCCGCAGAACTTACTCAAGTACTCGTGGGCCTGGATGAAAATACAGGCTTAAAATAACACAGAAATTAGCCATTAGGTCGACATCATTTACATGTGATCTGTTTCTGACCTTTGTGCTTTATAGCAGCTCTTTTCTCAAACCATCTGACCTATCAATGCTTTGTTTGCAAGGAGGATCTGACAGTCGGTAGCTAATGCACTAATGATCTACACCGTTTAACTTTGCTGTGTGGTGGTGAGCTACAGGTGATAACGGATTGACTTTCAACTTTGGAAGAGTAGGAGAATATTCCTTTCATGAATAACATTGACACACCAGTACAGTCAGCAGAAATCTTCCCTATGAACTCCAGCATTATAAAGTACCTTATTTTTTCATCATATTACTTTAAAATAAATAGGTTTGTTTGGTCCTATCGAAGCAATTTCAAAAGCTACACCAAAATCAGCTCAACTTGACACCGAGGACCCAAATAGAAAGTGGTTTCTAGTGATGTTTTTACAGCTCAGACCTGTTTACTTTGCTATTTCTATTATTTGATTTTGTTTGGAAAAAAAAAAAAACCTACGACACTATGTTTATTTGGATGAAATTATATTAAATTAGTCTGACTTTGCAGCGTGCGCCTTATTCTGTGTATTCTTATTTTTATACGCATAAAATGAGTCTCTGAATTAGCCAATCTTTTAGAATAATAAAGCTATTTCTCAAATGGCATTCTTTGTTTACTACCAAACCATTCTACCTCAAAAACCCTAATAAAGTTTTTAATGGATTTCCATACTTCATCAACATTTGACTGTAAGGAGTTAGGACACAAGGGGCTTGATTTATTAAGGCAATGCAAATTAGCAAGGCTGCAATCCAGAAAGAGTGCCAGAGGGAGTGGCCAGGTTTAGCGGGTGATCACAGATGCAGTCAGTTCATGTCAGTAATGATAGGATAGACACTGTCACAAATTAGCACAGAGCCAGATTGCACATAAAAGCACCTGATTAGGGTGCAGGGATTCTGCAACAACACAGGCAGAGTTTGTTACACAGTAATGTGACAAAGACAAGTGTAGATTTTATGTGTGTGTTTCTGTCTGGAAACGGAAACACAGACCAAGGAGAGGGAACAGGAAGATGAGTTCTGTGTGGAAGTTAGTGGATGAATTACCAGTTACTTATAATAATAATAATAATAATAGTAATAATGATAATAATGGATTTGATTTCTATAGCGCTTTTCAAGGCACCCAAAGCGCTTTACATTATTGATCCATTATTCATTCACTCTCACATCCATACTCTGGTGGTGGGGAACTACGTTTGTAGCCACAGCTGCCCTGGGGCATTCTGATGGAAGCGTGGCTGCCAATTTGCGCCAAACAGCCCCTACTACCACCACCATACGCATTCCATACGCATTCATACGCCATGAAGTGTCTTGCCCAAGGACACATCAGCACAAGGCTAGGATAAAGTGGGATTCGAACTGCCAACCCTTTGGTTATTGGAATTACTTCTCTATCATACTGTCCATTCTCTTCATAAAGACAGATTTGGATCACTGTTGTAGGTAAATACAGGAGGGGGAGGCACATTTCACAGGGGAAATTAAAGAAGGCACTGTCAATGATGCAAAGGAGACGCAGAGAGAAATGACATTTGCAGGTTGTCATAGCACTGGATTCTGACTTCCATAATTCACAACACTGAGGTCAAATCTGAGCAGTAGGTACAGTTATTCTAAACAGGTGAGAGATAGTTTTATAATATCAGTCATATAGAGGATGCATAACAAGTTGTCCATATCGAATACAACAAACTGGGAACTTGAATCACTGAGCTGAAGATTTCTTGCATTTCAAATGAGTTTTTTGTCACATCGCCTTAATGTTTAAGTAAAACCTGGGCTTGACTTCTTATTCAGCCTCCTGGTAACTTGGTAATCTTATGTCAGTGGGTCTTTCCAATAACGATCTCAGGACCAGGAACAATGGAGGTGGAAATGTGGACTGTTTTATGGTCTGGTAACACCTTCCTCTGTCACTGAAATAAATTAATGTGAGTGGAGAAAATTCTCTCTTTTACCACCTGCTCTCTGTTGACAGTTGCGCCCGGCATGAGTGGGTTAAGTTTTTTGGCATCAAATATTGGTATAATTAGCAGTTAATTGACAGTCACAAAGATTGTAACTCCTACAAATACGCAATTAGGTCAGATGCAAAAGTAACCATAGCCATACCTTTCCACCTGGTTTGCACTGCACCCCTTTAGTAAATCTCAACCATAGTTTCTGATTTCAGATGAAGGTTTTCACTGGCGCAAATCTGGCCCAAGGTTCACAAATCTACTGTCAGCCTCAGAGATAAAAGCTTTAATTAGTGTGTATTTTCATGCAGACTTACTTGCACTGAATTTGCTTTTTGCATGTGTGCATTTTTGTTTGTGGGGATTAAGCCTCGAATTCAGCACCATAAACTGCACATTATTCTTGCTTTTAGGACCGTTATGAACGGCCATAATGACAAATATGGATCTTTTACAGTTGAACATAAATTAAGCTGTTGTTTTGGTGTGCTGCATCATAATTGTTTGGCGATTATTATTTATTCAGAACTGTTTTTCTTCTGCCATTAACCCTGATTCATTGCCTCTAATATTTCTGCAAATACTCCAAAACACATTCATCTCTCAGGTGTTTTTGTAAGTACAGTTGACTGTTTTTTTTCTTGTTTTGCCTAGATGTACGACATATATATTGCTTTTTAATTTATCGCTAGTGTAATTTAAAATATTGCCTATGTAAACAAATATAGAGCCAATAGTTTAAAGCGGGCACATACCATCAATAATCCACAGTGCAGTAACAAGCAAACTGGAGCCATTTGTTTTGCTCTGTCTCTTATTCAGAGTAGGGGTATGAGATTGCTACCAATAAAGGTGCAACCACATGCAAACTCAAAAGCATGCAGACATTTTTCACCTTCTGTTTATGTGCTCTGTTAATTAAGAAATGTGTGTGTTGCAGTCTAAATATTTTTGTGAATGAAGTGTGATGACATTGGAGCTGTCGGCACCATAGGACAGGTGGAGATGCAAAGGCGCTTAAGCCAACTTAAAGTTTCTCACACACATTCACAGATATACACACACACACACACACACGCATACGCAAACTGCTACCATCAGGCCCTCTTTCAGGCCATTCAATCACGTTCGGTTCAGTTCCATTCACCACTGGATGAGGTTCACTCAGCGATCCCCAGAGAGAAAACCACCTGTCCTGCACTCTTATGCATGAAGGTTTCTATTCAAGCACCTTTTGCCACCAATCACCGCTTGCCGCCAGTCCACACTGATGACTTAACTCTTTCACTGCCACTTCAGCCAAAACAAGCCTCTCTGTATTCTGGTGTTGGTTTTGGATGTGTGGTGTATTTAGGGATGATAATTGGCAAAGGCCTGAATGTGCAGTATTGTTTTTTTTTTATGCCATTGTGTTCCTGAGGAGTCACACGGGCATTGATAAATTACTGTGATGATTAAAAAGCAGCAGCTATGCTATAGAGGGTGGATCTTCAGAGGCCGTCAATAATTTAAAACTTAAAATAATCAAAATAGGTTATTTTTTATGTATTATGCAGCTGGACAACAGTGCAATGTGTGTTATGGATATGCTTAAGGAAAGATATTTGAAGGCGTACTGGTGACTGGGTAACAATCACTGATATTTCATATAGAATGAGTTGAAAATGTAATGTACTTCAACCATCAAAGTTGTATTTCTTATATTAAATAAGTAATCATGTTTGTAATAATAGCTTATTATTTATATATAACAGTATTTGGTGTAGCATGGTGGTGCAGTGGTTAACAGTGTCATCCTGAGTTTGATACCAGAGTCAGTTGGTGTGGGTCTTTCTGTGTGGAGTTTGCACGTTCTTCCTGGATCTGCGTGGGTTCTCTCCAGCTTCCTCCCACCATCCAATGACATGGTCAATCTAAATAGCCCATAGGTGTGAATATGAGAGTGAATGGTTGTTAATCTGCATATGTCAGCCCTGTCATGAACTGGCGACACATCACGGGTATACCCCTTCTTCGCCAAATGGTAGCTGGGATAGGCTCCAGAACCCCCAGGACCCTCACAAGGACTAAGCGGTAGGAAGGAAGGAAGGAAGGAAAAATGGATGGATGGATGGATGGATGGATGGATGGATAGATAGATAGATAGATAGATAGATAGATAGATAGATAGATAGA
>JAPQRQ010000014.1:21408043-21418440 GCA_037367365.1 Apogon talboti | reverse complement strand
GATAGATAGATAGATAGATAGATAGATAGATAGATAGATAGATAGATAGATAGATAGATAGATAGATAGATGGATGAATGGATAATAAATAAATGACAAATAAATTGTACTTGCTTGTGAAAATGCTGGGGATATTAAAACTGTGTCGTACTCTCAATGCTCAATACCTTCTCAGTACTCTTAGAAAACCCTTGCTCATGAAATACTGGCTCTTGAAAACATTACATTTATGTTTTCCATGACAAGTAATGATTTGTCATAGAAATGCCTATCATGTAACCTTTAAAGTCATCATCTTCATGTCTTATGAGTCTATGTGTCAGTGTTTCAGTGATGTGTTTCGTACAGTACGAGCCAAATCGTTTTTTGCAGGTCATTTCTATTCCAAGTAGGAAGACTTGAAGCCTACATTTCTGACGTACCTTTTCTTGATTGTGTATTTAAGCTCAGTTGACTTAAGAGTCACATTTTTCCACACATTTGTTTATTATAAGTCTCCTCCAGATCTTGCCAGCAGGCCTTCCTTGAGAATGTCAGATTGGTAATTCATGTGGCTGAGGAGGATGAAGCTGCATGCACACCAGGTCAGTTGACAGTAATGTATGTATCCAATATACCAGCAAAGCCAGAGCTGCAAATCCTCAGCTGATACATGAACAAACAGGGACAAGTTAATAATGGTTTCTTACTGAACCAAAGAAAAATAGCCGTATATGTGATTTATTTATTTATTTATTTCTGTCTTTTTTTTAAAACATGGAATACGTTGTAGCCTCCCAAAAGCGCCTCTATGTGACGGGTTTCTTCTCTCTGAGCTAATGGTACGAAAAAAAATAATCCGTTTCCTTCAAGGCCCATTTACATGCACCTCTGTACCTGATATGAGCTATGTAGACAGCCCAGAGTTAGATTGTATTCAAATTCTGCATCTGTTTGGGTCACGAGGAAGATGCCTGCATAAATCACCCCTATAAAAATGAAGATAAGATAAAATAAACAGCGCTGTAAAGCCAGGAGTCGTAACCCTAGTAACTGTAAAGGACGCTGCTAAAAATACATATCAGTATGTATACATGCATGTATATGATGTTTTGTGAAGTTATTAAATACAATAGATGTTGATTATAGTCAAACTATGTCTTTGTACTTCACTATAGTTCATGAAAGGTGATATATAAAAACACAAAGCATTGAAGAAATACTTGAAATGATATCAAAAAGAAAAAGGACACAAAAAAACACATTACTCCCCTTGTTATCTTGTCTGCTGGCCTGTGAGCCGTTTTGGCCCACACTTGAAGAAAACAGGGCACAAGGCAAATGAAAAATAGTTACCAGTCCCTCTGACAGGCCTACAAATGTAAAATAAATCATACAGTAGTGGCTATTTAGGACCGTCACTTGTTGTGTGATAAAGATTTGGTGTCATAGTAGCCTGTGAAGTCTATACATTCCTTTTAAAGGGTGATTCTGGACTTACTAGTGGGTCCCAGAGGGCAGCTGTTGAGGTATTTTACAGGAGTACTTTACAGCACATCCAAAAAAAAAAAAAATGCTGATTGCATACTGTGCTAGCAGTATTCTTACTTGACCGTTTGTTTTTGAGCAAAGCAGCACTCAGCTCAGCAGGACTCAAGATCTGAACCCGGTCTCCGGTGGCAATCCTGTGCTTTGTACAGATATCATTTACGCTCCCTCCAACTTGGTGCTACCACGTGGACAGTATGGGTGACTATATTTTAGGTGCTACAGCCCTGAGCAATTACAAACAAAATTGTGTTGCAGTTCTACTATAAACGGTACAGGAAATGTGATGAGGTAACACTTTGCCTTAACCCTGCTCTCTCACCTCCAGGGCTCGGCCATGATTTGCTTCACTCCCTGTGCTACTAGCTGTATATAAACTGAAACTAATGGTGCAGAAATGTGTGCAAGGGTGCACGCGCAAAGATTTGTGAGAGTGTTCATGAATATGTGTTTGTCCGCGTGTGTTCTCGAGAGGGCAGACCTGCTAGACTGTGGTTCGTCAAGTAAATGAATGGCGAAGTCTGCGTGTCTCAGTGGTAAGGACTAATTCAGTTTCAGAAGCCGCGGAGCATGCACTGATAAATCATGCACCTGGATTTATGTGCCGGTGGAGTGTATTCTTTTTCTCTCTCTCTCTCTCTCTCTCTACCTGCCATTCTCTGTATGTCGGTCTGATCTTTAGTTTATATTTCTTTGTCTTTCTGTTTCTGTTGCCGAGTGCCTCAGAGTCGCCTCAGTTGTCCCTGAGACGAACAAGCTGGTTAATGAGGTAGATTTAGATTTGAGAATACCAATAAGAAAAGAATAGGAAGTCCCTGATTTAATATGATACGTCTGTGTGTTTCAATTATAATATATGTGAAATTTCCCAGAGTGGTCTCATATTAACATGTAAACTGTCTCAAATGTGGTGCATCATCCAAAAGCACACATAAATATAACATAATAAACATAATGAACCATGGTCTCGAGTTAATTTGCAGTAACCACTAAGGGTTTGTGAAAAAAGATACATTGAAAATTTCAGTCAAGTTGATGCCAGGAATGAAGGCTTTGAAATCCATATAATATTTCTCAACATGAAAGAAGAGAATGTTATACAGTACTAAAATAAATTCATTTACTTCCTAACTCTTTTTCTTTTTTTTTTAATAGGTTGTAACATTATTTGTTTGCAGTATTTCTTCCTCTGTTTTATGGAAAACAGGCAGCAAAAGGCTTAAAAGATGTGTACACAGCTATAGTATTAAAAGTGTTTTTGCATTTGCTTGAATACAGACATCAAGAGCTTTTTACATTTCCATTCCTATTTCCATTTTGGACATTCAGCTGGTGCTTTTATCTGGAAGGGCTTTCATTAACAGAAAAGCAAAGAAGAGTAAGTACATTAATGCAAGGAAGCAGGAGGAGACATTAACCCTTAAAGACCTAGAATTATTTTTTTGTGATGATTTCCAAATGGATTTTTTCCCTACATTTAACCTTTTCTAAGTGATCTATTAGAATATTGTCCTCAGCGTTTTGCACCATTTATCAGTGAACAGCATGTATCATGTAGATGTTCACAAGAGCTGAGTAGATTCAAAGGTTATTATATTAGAACAGAGAAAACTGAATAAAAAGTGTGTTTTCCTATAAGATATATAATAACATGTATTTGACAAACTACATGGGTTTTACTCATGAATCAATGTTGAAAGACTCTTTATGGAGTCTCTGAGCATTCAAATGGACTCATCTGATGGTGCTGAAAAGCAGATATACTGCATTTTACCTGAATTATTTCAATGTACTGAGAGGATAACTGGTTCTGAAGTTATCAGTAGAAGCCTTGGCCTCCAGGGACTGTTTAGATTTTTAAAGGGTTAAGGAAAATGCAGCACTAGAGTAAGGGAGAAACAATAAAATGTATTAAGGATAGATGGAGAAGAGGAATTGTTTTAAATAAGGTTTGGCCTTCACTTTTTAGTCTATCATGAGGAACAACTAAAGCAAACAGAATTCAAATTCAGCAGGCTACACAACACTGACTGGTTTCAATTAACATTTCTAATGGTTACAGTGTCACAATAGTAGATTTACATGTTTCCTGGTGGTTGTCATGTTACAAATCCCTGTTTAGCTGACAGATCTACAGCCATGGAAAGCCTGTGAGGTGTCAAAGATCTCAGCAGCAGAGTTTATTTACTCACTTAATCATTATTTGTTTTATTTCTAAGAGTCAGATGAGACTAATTTTTTAATAGTTCAAATGACATTCAGTCTGACATGAATGAGGAATGCAACGTTTTCCTTTCCTTAGGCAGCATCTGAATGCTAATGCGTGAGTGGGAGAAACAGAGTGAGTGAGCGTTGGCTTCCCTACCACAATATCAGGAGGATGAAAAAGGGAGTTATTATGTAAACAGAAATACTTAACAAATTTCTGCGCTCTAATTATAGCTGGCAATGTAGCCGGCGATCGCGTCCAGATCAACACTTCTGTCAAGAAAAGCCTCCGATGTCTGAATAATAATAGCCTCATTACATCATCTTGAAAGCAGCAGGAATATATTTCATCCAATAATATGCCTGCTAAGTTGAGAAGATAACCACATACCCAGCATTCTTGGTCCTATTTAAAAGTGATGCTTAACACCAGTGACATTACGTCCTTCTGCGTTAGTATAATTATGGCACAGACAGCGGAAAGTAGTTTATTTACATAAGTGATTGCTTTTCACAATAACAAAAAAAACAAGCATGTATTGCTGGCCTATATATTTGTACAAGTATATATAATTCTAGTAAATAATGAATAAGGTACTTTTTATTGATATTTTTTATATGTACTATACATATAAGCACTGTTACATTTAAAAGTATGAGATGCAATGTACACTGTTGTCCATAACACTGGAATAATTTTGTTTTCAGACATGTTCCTCTTTTTATTCCTATTTCTAGGTACAATGATTACACACAGTACTGAGTCCCAGTTTGCAAACCTTGTCTCTGATTAGGCATTTAAGAAAATCACTAAAACAAACAAAAACAGTATGAAAGAACATCAGTAAAATGAAGACTAAACATTTGATAAAATCCATGCATGTTTACACAGATCAGGAAACAGCTGAATAATAGAGCTTAAAAAAAAGAGTTAAGAAAACAAAAATATAAAACACCAACTAAACATCAAGAGCATAATGACAGCTTAGTTTAGTGCTGGGATATGATTCTGTGTTCTGTGTCTTATTATTACGAATGTTTCAATTGGCTAGTGTTTTAATTCCTTATGGCACATTATTCCAGATCTTTAACTGAAAATACAGGACAGACCAAATGTAGTTTTGCATTCTGCTAGTTCATATGCTCCACTAGCAGCATCCCTTGTAGTTGCTACTTACTGTTACTGTTATATTTTAATATCTGTTGATTAAATATTCCTACTATCAAATCATTCACATATACATAACTTCTTATTAGTTGGTTTGGATGATAAGGCATCCGTTACAAATGACATTATCCACCGATGAATATGAATTCAAGCCAGTGATTTGTATAGAGACCATATAATAACTCAAGTGGCCGACAGAGATGATTCATAGATTTTCCTCACCAAAGCTCTAGAGTAAACTAAAGCTATCAAAACCACTGATAAATGTTGATTAAAAACATCATGGAAAAGATCAAGTGAAATGCATTTATATTAAAGGGAGCACAGTGCACTCATTTGATATTGGATACAAATATCAGATTCTTAAGAGGGTTAGCATTCAGTTTGATATGTTTATGTTTACCTCTTTTGATATTCGTATTGGCCCGTCACAGAAGTAGGTACTCAGGCAGATGCACACATTTACATTCAGAAAAACACTGCCTTTACATTTAACTAATTGATTTACTCAGATTACAGAGACAGAATTCCAATGCTTGCAGTCCTATATATATATATATATATATGATGTTTTTCTTCTTCAGTCGTATAAAGTCTCTTCTAACTTTCGTCTTTGTATCTTGATCCAGTGCTTTGACTTGAACGTCTCCCTCTTTAATGTCACTTCACTCCATTCCCGATAAGAGTTGTGCGGGAATTAAAAACTGCTGAGTGTGAATAATAAGAATGATTAATTCAGATAGATAGCCGATTTCCCAGTGGGTCACGGGAGTCTTGTGTGCGGTGCATCTTAAAGTGTCGGCTGTGAGACGTGAATAATATTGTCATAAACGTGCCGCTTATGTGACAGCGGAAGAAACACAGTGGACCGGAACGTCCAGGAGTGAAACACTGAACGGGTGTGAAAATCATGTTGAACCACACTTCAACATACAAGTAATGACTCACACACACAAACACTAGAAGTCAGCTCCATGTGGTGTGTGAGGTTTTATAGCAGAGCCAGGGAGTCAGTCTTCACTCCATCAGTGTTGGTCCCTGGTGTGCAGAGGGGGGAGAAGGTGCCAAATGTTCACAGCCTGAGTAATGGGCTCTTAAAACTCAATTCTTCCCCTTTGTGCATGTGTGTGTTCTTTGCCTCTGTGCCGAGCAGAAAAGGGAAAAAGTGTGTGTTTTCCCTTTTTGAGTCTCTAGGATTTAATTCAAGGAAGGTACAGGCAGATATACTGGCGATGGTCTGATACTAAAATTCTTCTCGACTTTTAAAGATTTTTCATTTTCTTTCTTTTGATAGTTCTGTAATGATTAAGATGCCAAAGTAATAATGTACATGGAAAAGTAATAGCATGAAATGTTCTGGAAGCACCTAATAATGTGACTGCAGATAATGAGCAACTGCAGAACAGAGGAGGAACACTCCGGCACATAGCTTTAACGGACACAAAGGGATATGATAATATACTCACTCCAATAAATAGCATAAAGGCGGTTACAAGAACATTGCCTGCGAATATTAAAATATTTATAGAGGATTTTAAAGCACACAAATCATTGAAAATACAAAGAGCAAAAGAGGGAAATGACATAAATTGCTGTAATATTAGATGTTTAGTAGATATGCAGTGCATTTCAAGGGTACTTTGAGAACTCTGTGATGATTAAAATGATGCAAAAAGTAAATAGGAAAAAAAAGAACTGACAAAATATGGAACAGGATATACCACGAATCAGGTTTGTCTTTCAGTCCATCTGGAGCTGTAGACCAAGATCAAAAATCCATTTAGTTTCTGCCTGCAGCAGAACTTGGTTGTGATCTTCACCCCTAGTGGGAGGCTTGATTGATTGCGAAGGCTAGAATTTTAATTTCGTGAATAAGTGTCAAGGAGTGGTTAGCCGTAGGAGATGAAGAATATGTCCCGTTCATGACACTTTTTATGTTTAACAAGGCCTGTTTGTGAGGTGAACTGTGTTTGACTAATATGTACTTCTAGGCATGGGGCTGTGGAGTCCTCAGGAGACACGTCAAAAAGGGGACAGACAAGGAGCTGCAGCGTCTAAAAGCTTTGTGTTTTTTAACAGTAGACCAGAAATACAGCGGTCTCTGAGGTTTGTGTAACAATTAAAAGTTACAATGAGTTTTTTTTTCGGAAACCATTGTGTTATTGCAACACATCGCTGGCTTTAGAACCAGCCACAAAGTTATTTTTACAAAGAGACCGTGTTGCGGAAGTGCAAAACAAAATAAAGATATTTTAACAATGGAATGGATGGTATTCCTACCTGGTCTTATTAAGGCATATAATTTATAAACACTCAGAATTCATTATAATGTTCTGCCTCAGTCTAAGGTTGCTACAGTTTAAAGAGCATGAGTTGAATTAAGTATTACTACAGTTTGTCTTGTTTTCTTGGCACAGTAAAAGCACATAACACAACCACCCACAGGGCTTCACAGAAACACAAATTTCTCTATGGCCCTTCTGTTTTGCCCCGTACACTTGTCGATAAAAACAAAAGACCAGACGAGGCCGGACTGATTTCCCCTGCCTCTGTTAGGAAGGAGCGCACATACACACACACATCCACGCACTCACAATGGCCCTGACTCCAGGCCGGCCCAACAAAGGGTCCAGCAGCAACAAGCAAATGCCAGAAAATGGCTTTCACTTGTTGTTTCTCAGTATCTGGAGATCTGTTCTCTGGAAAGGCCTGTCTCTGGCTGTCAAAACAGAGACACACATTCACAAACACACACAGACTCACATACACACAAAGAGAAATGACAGATGCACATTCAGGAAATGAAAAACAAGCAGCCAGGGAGAATAAGTGTGAGAGAGAGTGAAGAGTCGGATGAAGAGAGCTAATGGTTGTATATGTGCCTGTGGGTGTATGTGTGTGTGTGAGTGCCAGCAGTTTGGGTATGGGCACAAACATACCAGCATGCATGAGTGTTTGTATGGCGAGTGGTGTGTGTTTGTGTATGAGACGCAGCAGAGCAGGGGGGTTTCTGTTGACCAGCTGTAGTAAATTGATTGGCTTGTTCTTTCTTGAATGACAGCAGCCCTGGTGTTCCAAATGCCCACCATGGACAATGACTGGCTCTCAGTTTTCCTCATTATTTCTGTTTTCCAAGTCAAGTTTCCTCTCATTGCTTTTCCTCCACTGATCTGAGGGATTGCTAAGATAATGTGACAGCTTCGCTCTATTTTCATTCTGATCCAAACTTTTCCTTGCGAGACCATTAAAACTTTAAAAAAACATATCCTTTTCAATTTTTGTTATTCTTAAATTGTACATAGATCCTGTCAGGATACAAAAAAATAAGCAAACGCACTTTGAGGTTTTGAGTCTGTGTATTCACAAATGGGTGAGAAATTATTGTTTTTTGAGGGAAACCTACTGTAGGCTACATTTTTACCGGATAGTTTGACATAGTACATAATACATAAATCTTTCAAACTTACAGTTGTGGGAAAAAACACACAAAAAATGCAAATATGCATGTGCAGATATGCACGGTTGAACACACACACCCTAACAAAAAACTGAAAGTTGCCTCAAGCACTTTGTGGCCTTTGTTGCCGTAAATTACCTCACTCCTTGATTAAACAAAACGTCAAAATGTCTAAGCTCTTAAGTTGCCTAGCGCTTACACACATATACACAATATGTAGGCGCACACACACCTACACACATTCCCAATTACTCATTGGTTTGCTGGTTAATGACTTGACTTTGCAAGAGAGGGAATTAAATGGTTGACTAGGCAGAGTTTTCTGTGGTGTTCAGCATTCACAACTTTTCCCTCATATTCATCCTCTTCTCTTCCCTATCCTACCTGCTGCCCTTCACTCTGCATAGTAATGTCTTTGAATTGAGCTGTTCATTCAGCCAAGCACAGATAAATGCCAAATAGTGGGACGAGCACAATAGAGAAATAAAAGAAGGGAGCTGGAAAAGTGGGGGAAAGACGGAAGTTTTGGGGTGGAGACGAGTAACGGCTTTGTTCTCTTTGCTCGCACTCACTTTCTCTCATACCTTGGCAAGGGCAAGGAGAGGAGAGTGTCAGCTGGACTAAAAGAAGTACTCTGCATGCAGTCAGCCAAATCCTCAGCAGCTATTCTGTATTTGTATTATTCTATTTCCTAAATAAACTCCCAACTACTAAATAAGTTTAAGGGTGATATAAGGTTTTAATGTTGCAGAATAGTTTAAATGGCAAGGTGCTGTGCAGGTGATTGTGTGTCTTTGTGTGCATATGTGTCTGTGTGTGGGCCTGCACATTGATATACTGTATTTCTGAATTTTGTGTCTACACCAGAGCCACAGGCAATTTGGAAACAGAATAGTGAAGGACAAACATTCAATAAAGGGCACATGATGTGAAGAAACTATTGAATATGTGACAGAAATAGAGAGCTGAGTTTTATTGAGTAAAGAAATACACAAACAGCTCCACGTGGTTTTGATTTGAGGAAGTCAGTCATTTATGTGTTTTCAACATACAAGTTGGAAGAGAAAAATGTTGCCTTTGTATGTCTTTGCAAATACCGTACCGTACCGTCTTCATCCGCTTATCCGGGTCCAGGTCGGAGGGGGCAGCAGCCTCAGTAAAGAAGCCCAGACAGCCCTCTCCCCAGCTCTTCTGAGGGAATCCCGAGGCGTTCCCAGACCAGCTGAGAGATATAATCCCTCCAGCGTGTCCTGGGTCGGCCCCCGAGGTCTCCTCCTGGATGGACATGCCCAAAACATCGCCCCAGGGAGGTGTCCAGGAGGCATCCTTACTAAATGCCCGAACCAACTGGCTCCTGTCGACGTGGAGGAGCAGCGGCTCTGCTCTGAGCTCCTCCTGGATGTCTGAGCTTCTCACCCTATCTCTAAGGTTGAGCCCAGAAATCCCTGTGAAGGAAACTCATTTCGGCCACGTGTACTCGCGACCTCATCCTTTCATTACCCAGAGCTCATGACCATAGGTGAGGGTCGGAACGTAGATTGACCGGTAAATTGAGCGCTTTGCCTTTCGGCTTAGCTCCCTCTTCTCCACGATTGGACCGGTGTAGCATCCGCATCACTGCAACTGTCTTTGCATACACATACACTTAGTTTTAAAATTTTATAGCCTAATAAAAAAAAAAAAAAAAAAAACTTTCATATCACCGGTTCTCAAACAACATTACAGTCTTCTCAGGAACCCAGTTGCCTGAAGTTTTGCATTTCCTAGATAGGCAGAGGGTGGAGGGGTGGTTGGAATGTGTGTGTGTGTGTGTGTGTGTGTTGGGGGGGTACCGATTTAGTATTTTTTTTTATTTTATATATGTAAAGCACTTTGTGCTTCATTTTATTGTATGAAAAGTGCTATATAAATAAAGCTTGATTGATTGTTTGATTGATTGATTGATTGATTGATTGATTGATTGATTGATTGATTGATTGATTGATTGCAAGAATCTGAGACTTTACATCCAGAACCACTGCATCGAGATTCCTGGTT
>JAPQRQ010000014.1:21392816-21406278 GCA_037367365.1 Apogon talboti | reverse complement strand
TTGATTGATTGATTGATTGATTGATTGCAAGAATCTGAGACTTTACATCCAGAACCACTGCATCGAGATTCCTGGTTTTTAGCTTCACATTTAAAGTGAAAAGCAATAACCTTCTGAATTTTGATCACTTAGAATTTATAGACGTAAAACACCAGTGTGATCTGCTGCTAATGGTTATACAGTATATTGACTGGTGTGTGAGTAGTCCTTACAGGCTGAAGAAATTCTGATTTCAGGTTTAGAAACAGCGCATCTGATTTATATAAAATTAAGGGTTTTTCTACTGGCAATAAAATCATTGTTGATCAGTGCAGTGTATGTATGTATGAGATATATGTTCGATTCAGAACAGATGAAGTTATACATGTCCTTTGTTTGACAACATGTACAAAAGCAGCATTTTATTCTGATGAATGGGTTGTTTTGAAGCACCATTTGATGTCACACAGTTCAAAGTTATGATAGACTGTGAGTTTAGCTATTTGAAAGCGTTATGATGGTGTGTGTCTTACGGTCTTGTCTTAAATGATATAAGAACTATCTTTATAATATACGATCCATCAAAAGCTAACCTTGCCACTGTATCTGCATTTATTCAATCTGCATGCAGAGACAGAGAAGGAGTGAAAGAAAGGTATCTGCGTTTATCTAAGTGTGAAAATATAGGGTGCGATTGAAATGATTCTTTAAAACTATTTACACTGAATAATAATTATCTACATGCTTGTGAAGAAAAGGGAGTTATTAAAGTCTTCTGACACCGTTCAGCAAATAAAGAGCCGTTGAATAAAGGATGGTTTCCCTTCTCTGAATAGTTATCTCTGTGACTCTAAAACCATGACCCTTAACAGAACGTATATAGTGCTGTGCGAATGAATTGCGTCTCTCTCAAAAACAGCAACACTACCCATAGACCATGGATGACTTAACCCAGATCTTCAGTGCAAGTGCACCTCCATAGAGTAGAATATGCGAGTAAAGCACACTGGATGAGCCATGGAGCTGTGTGCATTTGAAGCATGGCTAAAAAAGCGTGCATGTGTTTGTGTGCTCACTTAACCTTTCCTGGATAAATAAAGATTAAAAATAAAAGTGAGGGATAGACACAGAGGAGATAGAAGCGTTGTTCACCTCCTGTCCTTTCCTTCACTACAGTAGAAGTTTAGTAGCTTAGAGCTTAGTGTGAACTCTTGACCATCTTCTCCTTTGCAGATAGCATATCTTCAGGGGTACATACTTGGGTCAGCAAGGAGTCAGCTCAAAGCAGACTCTCTGAGTAGAGCTTTTTTTTTTTTCCCCACACTCAACCACTGCCCTGCCAACGTCATGTCTTATCTGGAATAGCACATGGCTGCATAGAGTCTAGTGTCTTGCTCTGGTCTATTTACCTGTTAAGCTATTAATGAGACTTTTCCCCAATGGTTTGTGCCAACTGTTGTGTGCATGTGTGTGCAGAAGGAATGCAACAAAACCAGGGTGATCCTGTGAATGTTTATTTCAGAGAGGGGAATGCACAGAAGTGAAAATAGTTCAGGGACTGTGGTGAGGTGGATTATTGGGTGGTTAGAGGTTCTCTCCATTATGTGCTAGGTCAAGTGAGCAAAGCGGCACTGAGCAGGAGGAGCAGAGAAGGTAAAAGGCGAGAAAAAGAGGAGTGAGGAGTTGAAAGAAAATGATATGTTAACCAGTGCTTCTTTGTGAAGATTGTCTGCTCCTGCTGTGCAGTGCTGTCTTTTCTCCATAATTACCGCGGCCTTTTTGTGGTCAGCTGACTGCAGATTTCTCTGGTATTCTGCTTCCGAGACTATATTTAAACACTGTTATTTAAATGAGTTTATGAAAGGGAAATGCATTATTTTGATGTGATTTTATTAACAGGCTTCATCCACTAGTGGGTAGTTAAGTAAATAAATCATTTTTCCCCGTTTCCCCCTGACTTTGTACATATTTTGTTTGTAGATAATATGCTGTTTTCTACAGGCCGGGATTACAGACTACACACTGCACCAGCTCAACTGTGTAAAAAACAGTGTTAATATGACAAGAAAATGGAATAATTACAGGTCATAAGCCTCTGTAAATGTTTGGAACTCAGAAATCTGCTTAAATATGAGGAGATACAAACAAGGACTTTCTTAAATGTGCTACAAGTTACATATAATATTGCAAATTCCCTTACCAAACCCCTGCAGTCAGTCTGTCTTATAGAAGCCATATTAGATATGTAGGCTCATAATTATTTTGTATGTTTTGTGAGTGTGCACCTCAAGGGCAGGATGTGGTGAGTGGAACAAATACTCCTGCGTCAAGTCCTGAAGCTTGTTGTTTGACTGCAGGCTTGTGGCTTTGATGTATTTAATTTCATTCTGTGTGTGTGTGTTTGTGTGTGCGACTGTTTTCACAGGCCTTCTCTGGGAACTCCAACTCGGAGAGCGCAGTTCGGCATGAGCTGCAGCAGGGAATAGTGTCTCGGTTCCTGAGGCTCGTCCCACTGGACTGGAGTGAGGAAGGACGGATTGGACTTCGCATAGAAGTCTATGGCTGCTCTTATTGTGAGTGTACATACTGGGACAGAGGATACACACACACACACACACACACACAGTGTACACACATCTCTGTTCTTCTTCCCTTTGCACAGTCTCACACCTGTAACACTGGTAACCTTTACACATTATTAAAAAGAGTAAATCAAAATACAGTGCTGTTCATTTGCATATTAATAGCTTTGCACTCACTGGACGGCTTATGTCAAGCAGGAGTTGATTATATTAGCTTCTACGTGAAACTTCAGTTGCGCTGTCTTTAAGTACTTTTCCTTAGGTATTTAAGGTATATTTGTAACCGTACATACAGTATGCAGATGTATACACCTGTTCTCAATTGGTCTTAATACTGCAGGAAGCCATGATAGACATTTCTATTCATATCCAATGGACATGGTTTGCCAGACACATCCCTTCATTATGTGATAATTCTGTACAGGAATCAAAATACATGCCTGGATATGTACTCAAAAACTTAAGACACATGCAGAGCACAGCACAAGATTGACAAAAACATAGATGCACACTCACACATTGTCTTTTGCTTTACACAAATGTATCAACCAGGGAACTGACTCTCTTGCAGTCTCTTTGCTCTCATCCTATTAAAGGCTGCCAAATTGATTTCGATAACAATTTTCAATTAAGGTTCTGCATAAATTACTGTTATAAGTGACACACGTACATATTTCATTTAGCAGATGCGATTACACTGTGTGTGGATAGGGCCACAAGTGTGTGTCTGTGTGTGTAAATACAAGGACATACGTTGCATTCCAGTCAGTCCTCAGCCCTTTGATTGTGTTCCCTTTGTTTCATTTCCTTCCAGTGGTCACAGAAAAGTGTCAGCAGTGACAAGGGTGACAAGAGTTGGCACATACACACCAACATGCCCACGAATGCACAATTTCTATGTACATATACACACAGAGAGCAAGAAAAGCACTGGTCTCAGCCTCGCACTTATGCCCTAAAAGGAAATTCTTACTGTATGCAATAAAACTTTAAATTAGAAAGTTTACAATGTCATTACATTTCCAAACCTATTTGGCCATAAGTCACTGGATTCAGTTTTTATTTGTGTTTTAAAGTGTCACCATAAAATTTCATTAAGTGTTTGCCATCTCCATAAGCAGAGAAAATATTTTTACAGACCTCCAAGAGTTCAGAATAAGGTAACTATGAATAGTGAGAAGGCAGACACATCAATGCAGGTTACATTCAGTACAAGGCCTGCTGGATTCATTTCATAATTAATGAGTGTTGTGTACTTTTTCCAAATATTAAGTATGCTTTTTCAGTAATATGAAACAAGAAATGTTTCTCAACTTCAGAAAAGGGAAAATCTGAACAGTAAATACACAACAGTAGAACCGGACGGAGTAAAGTACAGTACCTGAAATATAAACCACATATCACTGCAGAAACTGTTTTTGTTTTAATCACTGAAAAATTAGAACAAACCCAGTTGCTGGTTAACATTGCTACTGGCATGCTAAATGTAAAAATAAGACAGACTAGGCTATATTAGACTTATTATTGGATTTGTTGTAGATTTTGTTAGATTTGGATTCCAAAAGGATGTCTTCCAAAAGGATGTCAGGTATTACTTATGTATTATAGATGTCTCTGCAATATCTACTGGCCTGAATCTGTCAGAGGTTTCTGCATTAAGAGTGACATCTGTTTAGGTTACTATTTGCTTTTAAAGATTTTTACCGTCTCAAATGGTACCCAGTGGGCTTTTTTCACAGAAGACATGTTATAGAAGGATCCACAGAAGTGTAAATAACACCAGTGACTGAATGAAATACATTAGCATACATAATAGGGTGGGTATTGTGTACGCTTTGATCAGGTAATTGGGAAACTTGCATAGAAAATAAAATAAGGAAATACATCCGCTTTTTTTTTCCCCCAATGACTGTTTACTCCCATTCAATGACAGATAATTTGGTAGGCAGTTTCTGAGATAAACAAGAATAATTAATAGAACATCAGTTTTTTGGCTCAGGCTGCTTCTCTGACAGATATGAATGTTATCCACCACACCTTGACATCTGTCAGACGAGACTGTTAATAAATACACAATCAGGTGAACACAGTTACCACTCGGATATCGGTGATGACAACCATAAGGAGACACATTTACACAAGCTCAGCTCCACACATGTACACTTACCTCCGCTGCATCATCCTTCAGAGCTGTCTGTCAGCTGTGTTTTCAAGCCCGTAGTGCTTTCTGATGATTACACTGTCACTGCTTCTATCTTCAACATTCAATCAGAAAATGAGAAGTCATACATTTGTCTGTTCATCTACTCATCCTTCACTCTCCAACTATCTGCTGCTTTGTTGGAATCAACTCTTCCTAAATGTTTTCCTGCTACCCAACCCAAAGATGAAAGAGAGAAGCGTAGCGTTGGGCAAGGACAAAAGAAGAGGCTGGAAAGAAAAAAAAAAAAACAATAGTAGTAGGAGGAGGAGGAGAAGGAGGCAGATAAATATAGATGTCATGTTCCCAGTATAATCACCAAATATGGTGGTTGTAAATGATAATTCTGGGTTTTGAAAATGTATGATAATTAAATGCAATACCATATTATGACTCATCTAGGACTGTGCAATGAAAGACTGCGCTCGTATATGTGAGTGTGCCAGAGCTAGAGGCTATAAAGGAGTCGTGATCCACCGTGCTGTAGAATTTACATGCTTATTTCCATTTTGATTAACACAGGATCAACAGAAAATCAATTATTTCATAGACGAGTAAGGAAATAGTAGAGCGGGAGTGTGCGAGAGGGAAAGGGAGTCAGACAGAAACAGAGACTATAAATTTACAAAGACTACAAACAAGTAGAATTTCAAAGAAACACATGCATATCTAGACTGCAGCATGTGGCCTGTTTATGCCAACAGCACACAAAATCTGGTGTCAAGATGTGATATCCACACCGTCATCTGCTGAATCTAAGAAATATCAGAAATGAAGATGAGCTCATCACCAGCTTTAAGTGCATCACCGTAGTCTTCAGGCTCAGGGATGCAGCCAGTGCAGAAACAGATGAATATGTCCAAAGTAATACTGGATTTTACCCCAAAAATCAAGTCTTCAGAATTTTTTTTAGAAGCTGTTTTCCATCTGAATCACAAACAAATTCTATATGATCATTAGCATGTAGTAAATGATGGGTGGTGCAGAGGTTAGCATTAACACCTCACAGCAAGAAGGTCCTGGCTTCAATTCCAGTACCATCCTGCGTGGAGTTCTGTCTGAAGTTCCTCCCATGTCTGGGTGGGTTCTCTGGGGGTACTCCAGCTTCTTCCCACTGTCCAAAGACATGTGCCTTAGGCAAGGGCGGACTGGGGGCAAAAAATCGGCCCAGGAATTTGTACTCCTGACCAGCCCACTCACAGCGTCATGAGCCACTTCTCAAAAAACTGCGGGGCTGGGGCGGGGGGGGGGTTCCGTGCATTCCGTCTGTTTCGTCCGTTCAGCTTGGACGTTCAAAATGTCACTCGCACACCCCTGCTGTGAACCAGTGGTATAGGCATTGACAACAGTTTTTTTTTTTTTTTTTTTTTTTTCCCTCTCACTGGCCCACTGACCAACCGAACCGGCACACTAACCCAGCGGTACTCCCGATGGCCAGTCCGCTTCTGGCCTTAGGTTAATCTCAATCCCCTGTAGGTGTGAATGGGTGTTTGTGTGTATCAGTATATTATATATTATATGTGGACATGTAACACACACTGAGCTTGAACCTCTACATTAAACTCATCACTAGGTCAACATGCAGGAACACACCACACACTGCAGACTCAGTGGGCTGCCATGTCAGACGCCTGAGCAAATGTCAATAGTGAACTGGGGACACACATCCAGGGTGTACCGCCCATTGGTAGGTGGGATCCTTGCAACTCTCCACTAATCTCACAAGGATTAAGGATTACTCAGAAAATGGATATATGGATGGATGCTGCGAATGATGTGATTTTATGCCTACTTCTGTCACCTACTTATATAATGAACACTATAACATCTGAATTATCCAGCTGTTATTTTACTCATCATTGATGCAGGTGGTATATTGTTTGATTAGTTAAAATAAGGATGGCAGACCCCTGTTATACATTTGGATGAATGTCATAACAGCCAGATAAGAGCCACTGTTATGGCAGAGGCATGTGTATGTTGCATTTTTAATAAAGAGAACCAGCTGTGACATGATTTTTCATTTACAGTTTTATACTTTTCTACAGTGTGGCTCCCTTAGGGTCTTAACACCCAGACACACACATACATTCATACCTGCGGTACATACACATACCTACAGACCGCATTTCTGCCTTTATCTGCTATCTTTTCTTTAGATGTGTAGCTGTCATTCCCCACAATGTGCAGCTTGTGGCGAATGACTCACCACTCTGCACATTTCTGTGATTTTAATCGTGATATAAAAGTCCAGTCAGTTTTATATAATGAACCCATTTATTTTATTTCTTGCTGCTGTTAAAGTAACATTCATGAATCGTTATAATAGTTTGTCGAAGTTGACCTTAAACACAAAATATGGAGCGGTACTTAAATCATTAATTTAATCTGTCAAGCTGTGATTTATTTTGTCTTCGCGCATTGTCCTTTTTCAATCCAATGTAGACTGTCAACATAAAAACAAATGAATTAAATCCCTCTTTCAGTAGCATGGATAATATGCCAAACCACTGAACACTATTTCAGTCTTTACAGTGATTAAAAAACAATGCTTGCATGCATCAACACCAGTGGAACCAGGATTATCATATAATATCATTCCTATCGTCACATGAGTGCCGACAGTGAAAGTCTATTTTCATTGTTGTTTACATTAAATACTGTTGTTTTACTGACATCTTTAAAAAAAAAAAAGTTTACACATCTATTTGTGAGGTGTGGGTGAAAAACCTTGGCGTATCTTATCAAAAGGAATAAAATCATATTTTTCATGTGTATGCTGTATCTCCTCAAACCTTTGTGCAGCCGATATGATAGTGATGTACTAAAAGAACTTATTTACAACTCTCTGATAAATAATGATTGCATATTTTTCCTACTATTTTCAGCCACATGCTGCTATTCATATTGAACCTCTATTTCTCCCTTTCCTTCTCAATCACCTTCTGTTGCTCTACATTTCTGGTGGAAAGCCGCCATATGGGTCAGAAATCCAAAATGGCAGAGTCCCCTTGGTCAGATTGTGGAAAAAATCAAGCATTTTGCATCCACGCCATCACAGCTGTCCTGGCTTCAGTCCAAGTATTCACCCTCCGGGTCAAACTGTCACCCTCTTTCTTTCTCATGCTCTCCATTTCTCTCACAATGATCTGCAGGTGGTGGAAAAGCCCTCCATCCTCCATAAAGTCCCCCTCCTGACATGAAGCACTCAGCTGAGCTGGCAACCCTTTTCTGAGCCGCACACCTATATCTGCAATATCTCATAAAACAATTGGAAAACTGTCAAGTACCACCTCTGTTTGCACCATAAACGTGACAGAAGGAGATGATGAGAGGGGCGGGGGGATGGAGCCAAGGAGAGGGAGGAGGGGTGAGGCGAATAAAGCAAATGAAGTGAGGGAACGATGAGAGAAAGCTAAATAGACAAGGAAGAAAACTAGGAAATGGACCAGTGCTGGGAGTAATGGAGGAAGATTAGAAGGAGACCTGGAGTAACAACTAGTACATGATGGGTAAAGTAGCGGAAGAGATGAGAAGACATGTTTGCACCCAGTTGAGAGGCGGCATGAGATCATTTCAAAAGCACTGATGTTCAAACAGAGAACACATGTGACTTGTTCCAACCTCGTCTCTTCGGGTGTTCTTCACAAAAGAGCAGGTTTCTTGTAGATGTGTAACAGGCGAGACGGCAGGAGAGCACCTGGGATTGAGGGACAGCGTGACAGTGCATGAATATACGTATATGACACCATCTGATTTTTTTTTTTTTATTATTTTATTTTTTCCCCAGCTCTGATATCCCTTCACAACCCATGGACTTCTCTCTAACTTCTTCAACCAATCAGACTTCACAGGACACACGTTCACACTTCACTAAGCACTTTTAACAGTCGCAGTGATGATAGTAAGACTGAAGAGAGCCTCAAACACTGCACTTTATTTCTCATGTGAAAATCTCCTCCACTGTGTTTGTCTGTATTCTTCTCTGTCCTCTGTCTTCCTTCATTAAAACCTTGATTTTTAACAAGTACAAAGTACCTCATTTGGATTTAACTGAAGTGTAAATGTCAGACTGCCTCTTAATTTACGGTATTTTATCTGATATTTCAGTTTCACATTAGATACAAGTTTTTGTGAGGTGTAAATGTAAGTACAGTATATGTATCAAACCTCCAACATGTGTTTTTTAGAACTGGATGGCAATATGTAATCAAGAAAAATAAGTAAAACCTCCTGTCTAGAAGGTTCACACTCAGGCTGACTGCTCTGAATTACACACACTCTATTGGTAAAAAACTCCACATTCAATCTATTTCCACTTCGATTCACCATCCATCAAATTTATCAGAATGTTTTCCATCTATACACCTTTTCACTGTCTCCACCGTTTCACATCTGAACTTTTATTTTTGTATTTATTTATTTATCAAGGACATCTGATGTTCTGCACAAAGACTATATAGCATTCAGCTACTTTGCAACTCCCATCCTTGGTTAGGGTTTTCAACAGAGAAATACATTTTGTTAGCCTCATAGCACAATTGCATAAATGTATATTAACATAGCTTTACTCTCCTAACATGGCTGCTTCATTTTGTATGTCCTGAAAAACGTATGACTTAGGCAATTGAGCTATGAGGATAATGATTTCCACTATAAACAGTTGAAATGTGCAAAATATTGCAGCATTTTTTATCCTGAAGGCATTTTCAATATCATATTTGTATCACATTTCACCCTCAGTTGTTCTTGTTATAGCTGATTCATTTGCTTTATATGGTTTTATGGTTTTTATGTTTGCTATTTATTACTTTCATTATCTATTTTATTTTTTTCTACAGTTTCAATATAGTTGACTAATGTTGTTAACAATACTGTGGCAATGTGGTTGTTACCTTTAAAATTCCTAATAATTATGTTTTTTTTTTACTTTTTTCTGTGTTCAGGGGCTGATGTGATCAACTTTGACGGACAGGGTGTAATCTCATACCGTTTCAAGGTACTTAATTTACTTCATTCTATGTTTGTATTATATGATATCTGTCAGTGTTGCATTTGTTCTGTAAGACATTTGCTTTTCCTCAATGGCAGAGGTGTAAATTGGTCACATGTGATGTAAGATGAGCTCACATTTGTGCAGGTGAAGAAGATGAAAATTATAAAGGATGTCATTGCACTGAGATTCAAGACATCAGAGAGTGAGGGTGTTATTCTACACGGAGAAGGTCAGCAAGGAGACTACATCACCTTGGAGCTTCGCAAGGCCAAACTGCTACTGCAGATAAATCTAGGTATGTAAATTTGCATGTAAGGTACTTATTAAACTACAATATTGGAAAAGAGCAAGACCCACCTGGTATAATATCAGTAGCTTGGATATTCAGGCATGAATACAGTAAGTTTAACGTCTATGCCTACGTTTACACCTACTACAAGCTATATTTACAGTGTCCTGACAGCCAAAAAACATAAAAAAATAGAATCTTTATAGGCTTTACAATAATCTATAGCTCATATAATCAAAATATATGAAAAGTCTGTCAAGATCACATTATTATGAAGTAAAGTTAGCTGCTTCTTTACTCTCCACACTGCAAACAAAAGCTACAGCAACTCGTAAACCTGTGGAGCATAACTCCCAGTCAAACACACAGATGTGATAATGTCCATCCATATGCAGTTTTATATCTACATAGTAGGAGTACAACTAACTATCCTTTGGACTGTTATTCTGAGAAGGACACAACAAAATAACACAATACATGTTTTAGGTGTAAGCAGAGATCCTTAAACTGCAAAATCACAACCTGTAAACTAGTTGTTTTGTAGTTAATTAATGCATATTATATAAACATGCATATTTGGCACATCTATGTGAGTTTCATTTCACACTTTTATGAAGTACAGTCACAAAAGGTCCATCAGATGTTACAGAAGTATGAGTCACAATTACATTAGCCACCAAGATGACCAACTATTTTTATGTTGCTATGAATTTGAGCACATTTCCCCAACATACTGCGTTTTTACTAGCCATAACGTATAGCTTACAGTGTCTACTACAGTGTTATAGTAATTACTTTTATTACCATATGTTACTTGCAGGCAGCAACCAGTATGGCTCTATCCTGGGTCACACCTCCGTGACCACTGGCAGCCTCTTGGACGACAATCACTGGCACTCAGTGGTGATTGAACGCTACCGGCGTAATGTCAACTTCACCTTGGACAGACACACTCAGCACTTTAGGACCAACGGAGAGTTTGACCACCTTGATTTGGACTATGAGGTGAGAAGCTAAGTCTACAGACAAGACGTTCTTTTATTTGTAGCTTCCAAAATATGACACATGGGTTAAAAACAAAGGAAATCATATTATAGATTTGTAGGGAGTGCTCCTGTTGTATTGCCCCCATCTCTGCCAGTGGAAATATATCTACTGTCATACAGTATAGACCATCATATCACTCAAACCTCCTCATTTTGACTTGGTTGGTTGAAGTCCTGTTCTGTTATTCTGCCACATTTGTCACATGTTTGTTTGTGTTGGTTTTATCTAGATATCCTAAATGTTTACACACCACATATCCGTAAATTGCACAACCTCATGTCACTTATTATTTTCAACCACATATGCTTATATCGTTGTAAATAAACTGTACACATCATAGACATGCCATGTATTCCTAACTTTAATATTACACTTTAATTATGAAATATTGCACTGTACTTTAAAATCCCCCAAATTTAGAAAGGAAACTTATACCACAAGAGCCAGATTTCTGAAATATCTGTCACATTTTGAGAATAAATAATCATTTTTGAAACGCATGTAACCATCTGGTTTCTTCAACTCTTCCTTATGACAAAAAAACAGCCTTCAAACTTCAGAGAAATATTAATTTGAATTGATAATTTTTGACAACTGGCATGAACAATTTTATCACGATATCAACAGGCTTTATGTGTGATGTGTCCAAATATTTTACCATGTAGTGTACTTTGCATGGAAGTACACCAGTAAAATGTTACTAGTGTAGACTGTGTAGTACTTCAGGTGTAGAGTAGTATTGCTAGGATCAGTTGTTTTATTCTCAATAAGTCTAAATGGAAAGGTCCCTATGTAAAGTAAGCCTAGAATGAGTACTTTTGTTAATAATGCCTACAAATTCTGTACTATTTATACTAATAATGCATAGAGTTCATTCCGTTTGCTAACCCTAGAGATCAACATGGCAGAACATGTGTGCTTGAGTCTGAAAAGATTGAGCTTGTATTTGTTTAGACACCCAGTTTCTGAGTAAGTTTTAACGGCCAAGCACAGCCCGATATTTCTACAAGGACAAAACTACTAAAATCGTACAGTATGGAAAATCGATGAAACTTGAGCACAGGTAATTTAATGGCCATTGAGTGGAAACAGATTGCTGGAAGTTCAGGAAGACTTTGGCAAGTTTCAGCTCTGGTTTAGGGAAGTTGGGACATACTAATATTCTGCACAGATCATATTCATTTTATTTTATTACATTTTTGTTTAATCATTGGCAATGTGGACAGTTCCCAGATACTTGGAACCATCTCAAACTGCTTGCAATCGCAATAAGATGCAAGTCCTTTTTATTATTATTATTTATTTATTTATTTTATTATTATTATTATTATTATTTAGTCCTTTTTATTTATTTAAGAGATTTTAGTCAATTTAGACGAAGTTAGTAAGGTGGTGTGCTACCACATCCCACCACCTGAATCTTCAAGGTGCCTTCATTGGAGAAATGACAAACCATATGTCCTAAAGATCCTTTCATTTAGTGTATTGATGGTGGTTGTAGAGAGCACTTTCCAAACATGTCACTCATAGTTGATCAATTGGAAGAAACCACTCACATCACATTTTTCCTTTAAAGCTCCATCCGTCTACATGCCTTCACTTGTGAAATGGGCTGTCCTTGTGGTGCAGTTTTGTACTTCTCGCCCTCTGCATTCTTTGCAATACATTGATATTGCAGGAAATTAGATATTGGTTTTACAGTCTGCTATAATGCTAATCCATAAAACTCACATAATTAATGTCAGTGTGTAATGGAAGGCCGCGAGATCAGCTAATAATACTTAAAACAGGAAATTGATTCCAGAGTGTATAATCGTTGAAATGCACTTGCGTGTAATTTGAGTGGTGTGTACAGCGTGCACGTTTAAATCCATACATTGGGTGTACTCACGTCTTGTGTTTGCGTGTGCGTAGACATGTTTGTGTGCAAAGTGTGTGACCGTTACCGGGTATTGCTGATATGGCTGATCGGCTCCAGTGTTAAGTAGGATACTGAGAAATGGAGCAGGACAGACCACAGTCCAATTAAACCGAAGCTGTTGAATTAAGGGATCTTGAGGGAATCCATACAACAGGGGGTTTTGTGAACGTGATGTGTGCTGTGCTGAACCCTGGGTATAACCTAACATTGTTTGTTACCTTTTCTACAGGTTGTATAAATGTGAGCAGCTCCGAGTTTACCACCGTATCCCACCTACTCCACACATTTCATGTTGTGTGTCTGTTTGAGTGTGTGCAAGTCTGTGCGCCTTCTGCCCCTATTTAAGCCTGTAGACTAAATATCCGGGCGCATTTGTGTCTACCCTTGGCAGTAATTACTAAGACTACTGAAGCATCACCACACACACACACACACACACACACACACA
>JAPQRQ010000014.1:21360771-21371660 GCA_037367365.1 Apogon talboti | reverse complement strand
AGGGTTCTCTGAGAGTTAATGGAGTTGAGACATAGGGGCCTTGAGACTGCACTCAGCTTGGAATGAGAGAGAGAGAGAGAGAGGGAGAGAGGGAGAGGGAGACAGAGTAAGGGAGCGACAGAGGAGGAAAGAAGACGGAGGCAGTGATGGCATACTTATAAGACTACGTACAAAAATGAGGAAAACATGGTAGGCTTTGAAGAAAAGGTGAGCGTTTCTTAATTCTGTTTGAAGCCACAATTGCCACTGGCTCATAGTCAGTGATGTACTGGAAGGAAGGGGAAAACTCAGTAAACCGAAACACATCAATAATGAGAACACTGTAGTGAAGTTCACAACAAGGTCACATGCATGTTACATGAAAAATAGCTGCTGTTTGGCGAAGTACAATGTGTACATAAAGCTAGCCACACATCACTTATAGAATCTTTGTTTACTATTGAACCATCTAGGCCATGATGAATCCTCCATTTGTCGCTTTTTTACACCTCTGTGTCTGTCTGTCTGTCTGTCTGTCTGTCCATTCAACAACGTAATTGAATCTGAAGAATGCATTGAGATATCTGCACCAAATTTATACTATGGATGCATCTTGGCATGGAGCAGAAGGAAATGGCGAAATGTCTTTTCAACGACGTAATCACCAGATTTACCGATGGTTATTAAAAGTGTGCACCACGTTATGTTCTTTGATGCAGCTCAAGTCCTTGAGATTGTTCTATGTAATTCAAAATCAAGAAAAGAAAGAAATAAGAAATTAAAGAATCATTATTAAAGAAAGAATAAATAAATATTAATAAATATATAATAAATATTAAAGAAAGAATCATTTGTGTTCATTTTTTTTAGTCTCAGTAGAATTCTTCTGTTGCAAAATGTCAGATAAACTGTGTGTATAATTACAGGTGTTTTTTCCAAGATGTTTATGCAATGCTTTGATCCTGAGAACATCTTTTCATCCTGCAGGTTCAGGACTTAATGACGGCCAGTGGCACGCAATACGTCTGGTTGCCAAGGAGAACTTTGCCATGTTGACGATAGATGGCGAGGAGGCTTCTGCTGTGCGCTCCACTTCACCTCTTGTCATCACAACGGGAGGAACCTATCACTTAGGAGGTAAGGGTCACACCAAACACCTTCACTACATCTTGCAGTTGAAGGACCAGTTAAAAAACAACACTTAAAGCCTTTTAAGGCAGACATGCAGTCAGAGAGCAGAATGTCTGTTTCAGATGACAGTATTAGTACAAAGAATGGATGGAACCTTTAGCTGCAGAAGGTCCCAGGCCTTTATCTGCGGGACGCTTGTTTTAATGACATGCCTTTTTCTCATTTCTTGGTCCTATTTAATACAAAAATTTGCCTTTTTATTTTAGTGTTGCCTTCCTGTTCCACTTGTAAGTTTCTATCAGTGAGTATTTCACTGAATAGTAAGACACACACCTGTAAAAGTGAGCTATAGCACATCAGTTTTAAATGAAAATATTTGGATTATATCATTGAATGTATTAAACTTGTAGACAGGTACATTGTATTTAACAGAGTAATTCGTGACAGATACCAGAAATTTATCCATATTGTTTTTTATCCATCTTGTATTTTGAGGGCTTTTATTTATTGCATTATGCTATGTTACTATGATCCGTAGTTGTAATTGACCCCTGGTTTTTAATTGACGAAACACAACATGAGGGTTAAATATCGTTTGTCTGTCAGGCCTATTAATTCATATACAAATTAGTAAACATTCCTATAAATGTGTCACTTTAGCTCATTTTAAACCGCAAAATTCATAAAATATGTTAAAACAGGAACAAAAATGTGGACATGCTTCATAGAAACACACACAAAAAATACAAAAAACACAGCAATACGGCAGCAACAGTTATCATTTGTATGAGTTATTAGAAGAAAAAAGGTGCAATGACACAGCCGTGCACACAGTCAGACGGTAACGCATCCACTGATGGAGGCCACAATCTGTCTGAATTTGGAAGACGCCGGGTTAATGATGCCAGAGACTGCTGTCCGTCTGCTGGAAGATGGTCCGTATCTAAGTGTGCATGTGTGTGAGTTGGATGTGTAGCACCTGTATGAAATTACAGTAACTGAGAGCGATAGTCTGCGGACTGATAGGTTCATCAGGCTTTTCGCTGTCTCTAACCCAATCTCTCTATCTGAGCAAAATCTCCTCCATCAAGTAAAACCATTTCCCCAGGCCAGTCAATAAAGATCAGGGCACCTCACACACACATCCGGAGTCTTTTATTCCGTTGTCCATCTTAATTTACTTCTCACCGCTGACTGAATCTCCCTTATGCCCATGATGAGTTGTGTACTTTTTATTTATGAATTAAGTTTGGTGCAGCCTTCATATGCCAAGTGCATTTCAATCATGATGCATTTAAAGCCTGCTCTGCAAAGTGTCTTCCAACATACTTCATTTTAACATCTTTCAAAAGCTTTTTAACTCTTACCGCACCATCCCTGACAAAAATCATTTCAGGTTTTTAAAGCTGCTTCGGTTAAATGTTTAAAAGGACATCCCAAAAGTGCAACCAGGTGTAATCAAATCCCAGTTATGAGGCTCACTAAAACATAATATACAGGTTTTGATGTGTGTGTGTGTGTGTGTGTGTGTGTGTGTGTGTGTGTGTGTGTGTGTGTTTTAAAGAATGGGTTTATTTTCTCCCTTCCAGGCAACTTTCCTCTTGTAGTCTGTCTTATCTGGTTTTCTTTCCTTTCCTCCCTTCCTCCGTCTAGTCTCCATTTTGATCCAATTGATGATTTATTGATTTTGGTAAGCTGAGTTGGGAATCGATAGTGGCTGGGAGAAGAGGATCTCTGCAATGTGTTTACCCCTTGAAGACGGCAGTAGAGAGAGAGAGAGAGAGGACATAAGAAAAGGCAGATAAAAGATAATGTGGGAGGAAAAAATAGTGTTTAGGGAAGGAGAATGTAAATGATAGAAGGTTGATTATGTCATGCAGAGTCTGACAGTTGAAAAGGTCAAAAAAGGTCTCAGAAACAGAGCTTTTTTTTTTTTTCCCTTTCCCTTGACTCGTGATCATATTTGAATCAATCAGTAATGAAAACAGGCTAAGCAACTGCATGCATACGGTACACTTAGAATACATGCAGCACTGCCAGTCGGAGGAATCCAACTTTGAGTTTTCAGAGGGGTTTTCCTTACTAACAGAGGTAGTGAGTGGGCTGAATTGGCAGCAAATGTGACTAGGGTATTTCTTGTTAATTTTGCATGACATAATGAATGCTGAGGAGCAGGGAGCCTGGTGGTAAACACAAGTTTGAAGACTGCAGGGGATACAAAACTGCTGATTATCATGGCAAGGAGAACAAAGTGATTTTTAGGACACCGCTTCCCAAGCTAGCAGAGAAGTCACAAAGATATTTTTGACTTTAGATTCCTCTCATAGGAAAGGTACTGTAGGCCTGTTGCATGATGTTTTGAGCTTCAGGAATTATTTTTAGTTCACTCTTATGGTTTTGACAGTTGGGTTTGGCTTTATTTGAATCCAATATGAAATCATGGAGCACACTGACAGGTCTTCAGTTTTTATGACCTGGATTTATTCCTGTTATTTAATGCCTTGCCTCCTCGGTGTTGTATATTTCCAGCTCTGATTTTGTATGTGAATTGGTGTGTGGGTGTTTTTGACCATACGTTCAGAAACTCCTGTGCACACATACGCATTAAAATTCAGTCAACTTAAACCTCAGACAGAAAATCTACCATTTATTCAAAACACTCAGCCACCTTTTCACATCCGGGAGCTAATTTCATCCCAGCACAGAGGTAACAGAATAATGTAGTGAGTGTACAAAAGATAGTTTAGCCTTTGGCTTGCCCTCAATTACTCTCTCTGATCGTTCAGCCTGATGAGTCACAGAGGCCAAGCACATTAAGCCATCCTATAAAGCTCTCTTAACGGTATTCCATCAGCACTTTTTTACGTGACTGAATCTATTCTGTCAGTGTGTCCCAATTAGCAGAGACCCAAAACAATTCATGTTTCTCACATACAAAACAAGCTTCCAAATAATTGCTGAGGTATTTTTTATTTGTAGGATCAGTCCTGCAGGTAGCCATCTGCTTCAAATGCTGTACCTTTAAGGCATCAATCTGCTGTTTTTCCATTGGCAGCACTTGCTGATCATTGACCACAGATGGACCAAACTCCATAAACAAAGTCATATTACCACTTCCGTCGGCGTGTCTGTACATAAAAGTTACACTTTATAATAAAAACAACATCTCTGCTTTTATGATTGTAACACATGAAGTGTCTACACTGCATTAACATAAGTTAAGGAAATAAGAGTTGTAAGGTTGGTCCCATATAGCCAGAGGTAGGAGAGTTTGACTCTCTGTATGCTTTTACTAAAGTCTTATTCTACTGAGGTGTTTAATAAGCATGACAAATCACCACATTAACCAAATCAGCACAGATTACTGCACTGTTATAAAAGCATGGTAGACACACACATGCAGGGATAAACATGAATGGAAATGTGAGGGTATCATCAGTGTTTTATTTGACATTTATATTATGATAAGAATTAAAAGGCATCATACTGTGTGTAAAGGGTAATTTTGTGTATTGGCATCGATAAACATGCACAAAGGTCGTTGACATGGAGACATTATGTGAGCTAATTATTTGCATGTGTGAGTGTGTTGGTAGCGTCCTCCAGGCTCACTACTGTGTCTCCATTAAATTTGAAACATGGAGAGCATTTAGCCAGAGGCTGGTAGAGCTCCCTCCCTGCTTGGCTCTAAACCATTAAAACCAAGCCAACTTCTCTATCTGTTTGTTTGCTTGATTGAGTCTGTGTGAAGCATTTGTGCAAACACAAATAGTTGAAAATTTGACATGAAACTAAACCTTTACTTTATAAATATCCTTTTTCATCAATGCTAATAATTTCTGAACGTGCTGTAGCCCCTTGATGCTTTTATATATTATTCATATTAATAGCTTTATATGCAGACAAGCATCTAATTAATGGTTTAATTAACTTAATAAATCTCCTAATTTGCATAAGTGGCTATGTTTAATGTATTTTGATCACCATGATGGGACATTATGCTGCATCAGTGCCATTCTAAAAGAGTTTAAAGCCTGTAGTTTAGGTACTTAACTATCTTCTTTACTTTTTTCCCCCCTTCTTATCACCTCTTTAAGTTTGGAATATTACCATATATATGTGTAATTTAATGTAAGTTAGTTAAGTCATTTTATTTAAGTATTATTTATTATCCACATGAAGAAGAAAATAGCTCCAAAGGTGTGAACTGATGAGATTCATTAACACTGTTCTGCAGTGTCACTCAGGTTTTTATTGCCGACAGCATTCAGTGAATTCAGTGACAGTGTAGGCTTTTGTCAAGTATATTTTCTGATCCAGTAATGCTAAAATGTAACATCAAGGTTGCAGGATCTTTCACCTCAGATGCCAGTGGGAATCTGGAATTGTTCTCTCATCTTAACCTCAACTCTACCCTTTTCCTTAATCTGTTCAGCGTCTTGTTTTCTTTTCTCTCCCTTTGCACCTTCCTCATTTCCTTCCTCACTTCTTTCATTTCTTTCTTTCTCTTCAGTTTTTCAGCTTATCTCCTCTTTTGTCCGTCCTCTTCCCCTCTTCCCTCTCATCACTCTTGTCCTCTCTAACAGGGCCGACCCCCTTCCTTTGCCTCCCTCCTCTGCTCTCCTCTCATCTACACCCCTCCATCCTTCAAGTGTATGCTTTTAGAAGCAGTCTCCTGAACCCAAAGCCTATTTTACGGGGAGTAGTTTCTCACTCCTGACACTGCGCTTAGAGAAATTAGTATGTGACTGACACGAGACATCCACAAATTGAATTTCTCATTCACACAAACACACCTGTGCACTTACACAAGGATATAAAGTCATGATGTCTTCTTTAAAAAAAAAAAAGTGATAAATATTAATTAATGAGAGAACCAAAGATTGTGTGACTTTCCACCATGAAGCATGTTGGTTCTTAATAACTGTGAAACGGCACTATTTCTTTTATTAGTTTTGCCAGTTCTCCACTTCTTTAGAAAATCCATAACTTGGTTGAGTGATTCAAATAGTATCACTATTTCATCAAGTCTTTTTTTTATAACTTTGGAAATGTCATTTTTTCTCATTTTAGATTTTGTACTTGAAAGAGCCTTATCTCATGCTATTTGATGGTCTTAAACATTCATTTTCCATTTACAATGTGGAACATAATAAAATAAAAAAAAGGAAATGAGCACAAAACAGAACAAGCAGAGAAACAAATTACGAGAGGGTTAAGGGTCTGCACCAACAATTAAATGTCCTGATACAGAATTGTATCTTCAATAGAAGACATGAATGGAGGATTATTCAAGAATTACTTAAAAATGCTTTTGGGAATATATTATATTTGATATAGTAAGATATATATTCTGGAATACTTTTGGTCCAGTATGGTTACAAATTTTAAATAAATTACACAAAGTACCTGTGAAATGTGCCAATTTTATTGATAAATGCCAACCTCAAGGTACTTTAAGTTTCAGCCAATAGACTTTAGTTTGGAAAACAGCTCAAACAAGCTTAATGTTGCTTCTGATAATACCCTCTGGCTCTGACACAAACTGAGTGCAACGCAGGAAATCCCATGTGCCCCTGGCCTGCTGCTTCTGGATGCTGAAAAGGAGTTCGATCGTCTTCACCGGCCTCATCTTTGAAGGACTCCGAAAGATTTTAAGTTCAGAGATAAATGTATCAATATGATTCAAACACTGTATGCTAATCCTTCTGCCTGGGTAAGTGTGGGAGGAGGCTTCTCAGATTCATTTGACATTGGGGCACATCGCAAAGGGACCGTCTGTCTCCTATAATCTTTAATATACCTATTGAACTACTTGCACAATTAATTACAAGCTCTCTTTAGATTTCTCCTTTTACCATAGGTACATCACACTCTGCCTCTGTTTTCAATCACAGAGGGCTATCTGATGACAAGGTAAAATGGTAAAAAATAATCTCATTATAGCATACACTTAAATCAAAGAGCACACTTCTTGTATAACCCCCCAAAAAATCTAACAGAATCCATTTAAGGTTGTGATGAATTAGACATGAGACTCTGAAACCCGCTTTTCTCACAGAGTAACCCCCTGTCGTCCCTGTGTATGAATGATGAAGGTTTTTTTTTTTTCATATCTCCTTTACCAAGTATAGAATGCATTGTCCATGGCTTGTGGACATTAATGTCTGACAAGCTCGTACATGCATGGATTTCTGTAATATATTTGCACTTTTTTCCATATTTTTTAGATTTATATTAAATAGCTGTAGGTGGTCAATAGATGACGGCAGTGCAGTCATCAAGGTTTGTATGTTAAACACTTACAAACATGTTGTTATTGGCATTAGCTCTGTCTCATATGAATATGCTCATTTTTACCTTTGAGCATTTTGGCGAATTCCCAGCACACCTTTAGAAACAGATGCATCCATCTGAACATGCCAGGTTAGTGAATCAAATATCTGGGAATACAGTTTGATGGTATCCATGGAGCACAGAGCTACTGCTGGTCTCCCAATGCATATTGTAAGAAAAACTCTCTGGACCCAACAGGCGCGCTGTGAAAGCGTGCCAACAGGACTGCAGGGGATTATTGCTGCTGTTCCAGATCCTGAGTGGTTATGGGAGATATTACAAATTAAACCACACAGCATCATTCATTTCAGACAGGAAAAAATGCGGCGACATGTTTGTTGATTATGCTATAGGTCTGTGATATCTGGAGGACACACGGGTATATGACCACATGTGTGCTTTGTTTGCCAATCGTTTGCCTCTATTAGACTTGACACCATATTGCTCCCACTCTTTATCTTTCTCTATTGGATGTTACACCTGCAATGCAGTTTTCCAAAGTATCAAACAATACATTTTTAAGCAGCATGAAAGAAGCCATGCCTTAAGGTTTCATGTAAATAAAAGTGTTCTCAGGAAAAATGACTGCAAGAAAAAAGAGCAATGAAATATTATCATTCGGCAGAGTCCCGATATAGAGAAAATACTATAATTTGAACATGAAATGAAAAGTACAGCTGTGGTGTGTTTTCTTCTTCCAACTTTTATTATATGAAGATTAGTGAAATTTAGTTGCCTGATGAGCATCAAAGTGCTGAGTTCGATCTTTATTAAGAATTATTTATCTATATCCTATCAAGAATAATTGTCTTTACATTTCTGTTCATTAATTAACTGGATTCCAGTTTTTCAAGGAAAAAAAAAGATTGACTACACACTCTTTATAAAAACTCCAATTTTCAGTTGGATATCTTATAAAAATACCTTACTACAATATTAGCTATCTGTAGAGTGGGATGAAAACACCCAATGAGCAAGTTAGATGTTTTTGTGATTTGGATGAAATAACAGACGGATGAAATCTGCATCAGCTAGCTACAGACATCCATCCACTGATTCACAACTACATGCATTTCTCCATTTATTCTGCCAAACTGTCAAGAAGGTTGCATTTCCTTTGCATTCATATGCTATCCACAGGACACAAACTGCTGCCAGCCAGCTGTACTCCACTCTCTCTCTCTCTCTCTCTCTCTCTCTCTCTCTCTCTCTCTGTTTCTTTTTCACTTTCTATCCAGTTCTCCCTCTCTCAGGCTGCTGTGGAAAGACAGCAGACAGGTGTAGCAGGAGAGTAGGCAGATGGCAAGGATGACAGGAGAAACTTCTAGGGGAGGAAATGAAAATCAGACGATGTAAAGTTGCGGCTGAATCCAGCACAAACAGGCACAGACACACACATTTTACTTGTCTGCTCCTTTTTTGCTGGCATGTCACCCAACCACATAAACTGCAATTATGTCAGTGCACACACATACACACACATACACACACAGTGCATATGCCCTCTATAATAAGCCTCCTTGATGCTTTGGCCTTGAGGCTGATAGCCTGGCTGCAGAGTGTGACAGTTTATAACATCACTATGATGGAGATGTCATTGAGCAGCAGTGTTTTATGACTGACCTATGTGCTTATAGCAAAAAATGTAATTCCAATTCTCTTCTCCTTCATCCAACAGTGTTTGTGCGAGCATACACACTGTACTTCATACACTAAACTATATACGGTACACACGCACATGCACATGATGTCAAAGTTGGACAATAAAAAGAGTACTTATTGTGTACTGTATTAGTGCACGATTCTCTCTACAACACATCTACACACATCATATGCACACTTTTTTGTCCTCACCTTGTCCCCTTTACACTCAAGGCCTAGTGCAACCTCAGGACGGTCCATTGACTCTTGTATCTCATAAAGGTGCATATAGTAAAACCTATATGTCCTTAGTATATTGTGGCCTTAGCTCTCATATTAATGCTAATGGACCTTGTGGATAAGCTCTAAAACACTGACTGATAAAGGTTCATGGCTATAAAAAGTGACAATAACCAGCCACCGGTCAGGTCTGTTGTTCCTCATCAAGGTTGATGTCGTTGTTAAGTTTGATGTCTGCTCCTGCTGAACGTCTTCCTTTCATGATCATGAATCAAAACAATCCACCGGTGCTTGTTTATAATTTTTTTTTATGCACTGTTTTCACTTCTAACGCCTCTGTCTTTTTAAAGCCTTTTTTCCTATTTTTCTCTGCTTTCAGGGTATTTTCTCCAGACCCTCTTCCCACCCACCCAGCATTCCTTCCAAGGGTGCATGCAAGCAATCTTAGTCGACGACCAACCAGCTGATTTGCATGCAGTGGAGAGAGGCACTGTAGGAGCTTTTGAGAATGTCAGCCTGGATATGTGTGCAATTATAGACAGGTAAGAGCACGGTCCATCTGCAAACAAGTGCATACACAAAATCCTTAAATAAATAAATAAAACTCCCCAATACACACTTATAGGCACTAAAAAAATCAAGTGTTATAAATCAAATGGGTTACAAAATCGCCGTATTCTTATCTGGAGATGTATGAGTCAGTGTTGTGGTTGTTGTATGTGTGCATGGAAATATGACTGTGTGTGGCGGGTTTTTGTTTCTCTGTCATACTGATAAATAGGTGTAACTGATGGGGTGGATTCACAGTGTCAGGAGATTGTGAAAACACTACATTATTTGGTTTAAGCAGAAAGAAAAGGGTATGTTTAATCCCAAAAAAAACCAAAACTGTATGATCTTAATCAAACATCAAACATGAGCAACACATTTCTCTTCTTTATTGCCAAGTGTAACAGAGCTGGAGCTTCTGTTCGCTGCATCCCATTGTTGGCTCGCTAGAAGCATTCATTACAACTTGTTGACATCGCAATTTATTTTCTTGTCGTAGACTAGACTAACACAGTGCCACAGATTGAATCATCTGTGCTTTGAGGAGTTTTGGGGGCTTATTTGCTTTGCCTATGTACAAAGCTTCTAAAGTTAGATGTAATGCATTGGCCCCAAAGAAGATTACAGTGGTTATTAGTAATTGCCGGCATCACACTTTTGTGGTAAGCAAGACTTAGGGGCTACAATTAGGAGTTGACCTTGTGCTGATTGGAACAGCGCTTCCTCTGAATTGAGCGATTTGTTTTCAGGTCAGCCTTGCCGATAACATTCAACACCATCAATATCTATGCCCAGAGAAGAAGACACCAACTGCCACTGCTTGATTTAGATCAATTTTTGGCCTCGTTTCATGAAAGGTCTGGATCGGTGGGACACAGCATAGTCCATTGAGAGGTTGTAGGTGGTAATGGGGAAGAGGGATGACAGCTGCGATGTGGGAGAGGTTTTGGGAAGAATTTGTCATAGCTTAGGAGGAACTTGGGGGAAAGCTAAATGAGATGGCTGAAGAGTGT
>JAPQRQ010000014.1:21334786-21348558 GCA_037367365.1 Apogon talboti | reverse complement strand
TACTTTTATTATAACCTTGAGAACAATGTGACTAAACACCACCATTTATTGCCGGTCTGCTACGTTCTCCTCCTCTAACAATTGAACATCAGCATAGATTAAAATCACATATACCATAACTATTGAACCCTAATAGCATTTATCTAAAGCTGTTAAAATCAAGGCCTGTTGAAAAAAATGAAGGCTTATTACATGATGGCCCATTTTTTCTGTGGTTTTTAAAGACTGCAAAAACCAGAGATGAGAGCGGAACATGTTGCTTTTGCTGAGACACCCCACTACTTATTGATGCACACTGAGTCATAGAGCCTCTCCTTTTGTGAATGTCAAAGCACATCCTCTCTACTTGTTTTCCGACTATCTGAAGCAATTATAAAATCATTTATAGCATCCAGGTTAATGAAGAGACAAGCGTTTATATCACATACGGTAAATGAGCTCATTAAATCAGTGAACTGTGCATTGTTTAGAAGTGTGTTTCTAACGCTTTGTTTCGAGCTGGCACAGATACACACATGTACAGTATATGAAACGGCTTTAAATAAATCACTAAATATGTGACATTTATGAAAATAAATCCTGTAAAGTTCCCATTTATCATTGTTCATTGAATGACAGAGTAACAGAAATTACCATTTGAAGTGATGTGGTAGTAATATAATAAACTAAGTGCAATTAAGTCAATAACAACATGATTAAAAAATTAAATCATCAGTTAGTATCTGTGGCTGATCCAAACAGTTTATTTCTCTCAAACAGTACAAACTGGCAGCAGAGATGGAGCAGATGTTAATGTTTTAAGATAATAAGCAGGCCGGTCCAAAATGATATTCAGCTGTTTTCTCGCCACTAAGAAAACTGTCCACATGCCGTCAGCAAAACTCCAACCAGTTCATCTGGATGATGTTATGAAGTTGCAATTTCATTTTTTTTTTTTCCAGTAACATCAGAAGCTATTATGTTATTGTGAAAAAATCAGTTCATAAACTGCTACTATTTCAGGATTTTATTATTATTGTAAACTTTGTTATTAATCATATTAAATGTCTGTGCAAATGCAATGTGTAAGGAAAGTACTAAAAAAGTCAACAACATACAGCTGAGCGCAAGAAAGATTCCAGCAAGTAAGATGCTGGAGAACTGCAACTGTAGAGGAAAGGGAAGCAAGTGATGCTCTTTTTTTTTTTTTTTTTTTTTTTTATACTGTTACTGTCAAACATGTTCAAGCTGTTGGCTGAGTATCAGCGTTCAAGGACTGGCCTGTGTCCAGCAGTTTCACAGCTAGCCTTGATATCAGGGTCTGAATGCTCAAAGTGGAGGTCACTTAGTGATATAACAGAGGAGAGGTGATAATAAAAACGCTGACTTACATTATAGTTGGTGCTTTTTAAATGAATATGCATTATAGTCAATGATTTTTAGTAATATTCTAAACCTAGTGCACTACATGATGCCTTTGTAAATGCAGTTTGGTGCTGGCTTATCATGCATCATTGAGGGTTGTGTGGAAGTAACCCATTAGTTACATGTACATGCTTAAACAGGGGTTAAAGATTTATCTTTAGTGCTAAAAGGGTATGAGATGCAAAGTAGGAGAAAGAGACAGAAGAGGTGGGAGAGGGTGGCCTGACGAGAGAGATGAGTGTGTTGCAGGATAATGAGGCTGTGTGTATGCACAGTGCTGTTACAGTTCATTCCTTGAACACTTCTGGTCTCAATTATTGCCTCACAAGTCACAGCAAGGCATCTGCACAAATACCACACACACACACACACACACAGACCCCAGCTCATAAGTCTTGCAGTATGCCCTAATGATTTCATTCTACAGGACTGGTTAACCACTTGTTTATTTTTTCTGTCATTTGTGGTTTGTGATATTCATCATTAACCTTTACAAATGCAACAACTCACATTTTCCCCCCGTCTTCTTTCACACCCTCACCCCTCTCCCTCTTCTTCCTCTGCCGCTGTAAAAATAAGTGGTACAAATAATGTCACATTACAGTGGAATGTGGCTGACATGCAAAGGTACAGTAGCATGTAAGATTTATCAGAATTAGCGTAAAATATGCAGCCCGTGATGTCAACTCACAGCAGTTGCCTTATTTATTAACCTGTCATTGCTTTTAATTGATTTCTAACATCCCTTTATATATTGTCTCTTTTTATTAGCCTATTGTGCCCACGCACTGCCACGACTGTGCCACGTCTTACATTACTCGACTAATGTTCTGGTTACAGTGTCATTAATTTGTGAAAACACTCAAGGCAGTAAGAAAGTCAGGGGCAGAGAGAGAACAAGAGCTAATATATCGAAAGACAAGAGAAAGGAGAACCATCACCAGGGTCCTCAGGCGTCTCTACTGCTCCCCATCACCCTTGCGTCCGCCTTTCTTCCTCCCTTCTTTTTCTTACCCCCTGTAGACAAGATGCTAATTAACGTTAAATTATCCTCTCTATCTTTCCCTGCTTTAAATGCACTGATGGGAAACCGCCTCTCTTCAAGGTTGTAGGCAACTTTTTGGCCAATACCCATTATGGGTATGGGTCGGGGAGATGATGGTGTGCACTCACTAGAAAAGAGACACTTGAGGCTGACATGTAAAGTTAGGCTTTATATAGCACACCAAATTAACGGATGGAATTAGCCCGAGACCTTTTGGTGCCTCTCAGACAGGTTAGAACAGGGTAGTAGCGGCAGTGGTAGTAGTTAAAGCTTTGTTAATGGACAACAGCAGGGGTTTGTGTGTGTTTCCGGGCGCATGAATGACTATTTTTGTGACAAAGTGGCGTTTAGTGAGAGAGACTGTACAAGAAATAGAGCAACAAAGTGTGATCCGTCACAGAGGATCCCAAATCATTTACATCCCATAATGTGTGCTCTCTGGTTGCTGTTGCCTCTGTAATGCGTCATTGCCTGGGATAATGCTGTCATATGTTGTGTTGACAGAGTCATGTGTCTTGTCCCACCCCATTTCTGTGTACCTGAGTGCAGCACTTACAGCTTATAGTCACACAGGTGTTTGTGTTGAAGGGAAAGAGTATAACACTTTACACTACATTAAGTTGGAGTAATAAGGTTTTTGAAAGGGCATCATCTCTCTCTTTTTACTGAGGAAATGGAAAAAGAAAGTTTATTTCCTCAGTTTTGCTTTTTTTTCTTGTTTGATATCCATACATATATACTTCTACAGTCTCCCAGGTAGACAAACTCATGAGTGTCCCGTGAGTGGTAAAGTGTATGCCTATGGGAACTCCCATTTGAGTGAAAGCCAGCGTGTGTAACGGAATATCAGTAAGCTGCTGGATGGCGCTGTGAAGACAACATCAGCTGCTGGCGAAGCTTTTTCCGCCTCCGGTATGTGTGCAGTGCTTCTGTCTTACGTCCTTTTCAGATCCTTTAGTTTTCTTTTTAGCTTGCATGTTTGTTGGCATTGCCATGGAATAAGCTGCTCATGCCTTCAACCCACTGGCTATAATACTCCCCCCGCATGTAAAATATTCCCGTCTACCACTCTGCCCAGTATTTGTACTTAGTTCATGTCTAGATTTTCTGTAAATAAAACATGTTATTTACTGTAGCTTTTGAAATTCACCCTTATGAGCATGTTCACATGTGAAATTAACATGGACAATTTCTTCAAGCCAAAAAAGTTGTATTTACAGTCTAAACTTTCTAACTACAGTATATTTCTGGTTAATTATCGCTGATAAATGCAGTTATACCTACAGCTTAAATACAAAGGAAAAACCTCCATTATGACCATGCAAGGCAACTAATTAGTGTCCACTTGTGACTGGTTTATGCTCGTAAATAAATAAGTAAATACAGAGACACTACAGTGGGATTTTTTTTTTTTTTAATCAAACATACAAGATATAAAATTATGTAAGATGCTGCCAAATGTGTTATGCTCCTCTAAAAAATAGTTTACACATTCTCATTTTTTAACTGGCTGGAAGGAATCTGTCTGATGTACCCGCAACAGCCGGCAGCTAAAATTAGTGCCTTTTTCCAGCAATGAGCCAAAGATCAAATGGTATTGGCCGCTCTCGGTCATACTTTACTGGAGGTAGATTTTAAAGTAGTCTTTTGAAGTCGATTTTCTGTATGTTTATTCGTTTGTGATACGGGCGATTAACAAGGACGAGTGTTTCAGCACATTTCCTCTCTTTGTCACAGTCCAACAGTAAGCAGCATCCAGTCCACACTGGGATACTTTACAAGTGTGACATGGAAAAAGGGTTGCGATGCAGTTTATTCAGGTGTATGTTAAGAAACTTCACCAATACTCTAACCATCAATGGTGAAACTTTTATATACGCAATGTGATCTGTTAAAAAAAGCATACACCAGACACACACAGGTTGTCTGATTGAAAAAGAAGGACGATTAACTTTCCTTTCCTACAGTTGGTGCGTCTCCCCGCTGCTATTTGCCATTTGTGTCTACTATTTGAAGTTAATGCCATAGTCACTGGCATTGTTGTTGGTTAATTGTTGACAAGAGAAGAATGGGCCCTGTGCAATTAAAAAATATTGTTTACCAGTCCTAATAAAAAGATATTGATGTTTTAAAATGCTGCACATCGCATCTTTATTAGACGCTTTTGTTTCAGAGCAGGTTCAAACGACAAATGCAGACTATTGTTTCCTGCCTTTGCTCTTTTCAGCCAAAATTAGACAGCAGTCAATACAAAAAGCCTACAAGGGAGTCCATTATCCATGCACAAAAGGCAGCACTCAGCACATAGTACTGTGAACAATTTGCTAATGGTTTTGTTACTGCTATTGTGTGCATTACAATTCAACATACGCCATTAAACTTGTTAATGGTCCTCTGGGACCCAAGTAAAGGCGGTGCAGGTGAATTATAGAGAGATGACAGTATGTTTTCCTCTTCATATTTTACTTGAGAGAACATAAGCTGAGTAAAGGAACAGCTGTAAAAGGATGAGCTTCTAAGAAAATTTCAGTTTATCCAGAAAGAGCAGAAACGTGGATGCGATGCGCTGTTGTCCATTATGTCTCTGTACCCATTAAAGTCGGACATATTTTTCAAAAGAAAAAAAAAAAAAACAAGCCCAATAACACAAACTTATCGAAGAAACCATGCACAAAAGAGGTAATCACATTGCAAAATCTTCCTCATGCAGATGCAAAAACATGCTTGCAAACAATACCATATATTTTTACTTATTCCTCTATTTATATGTACTTTCTCTGTTTCTTTGTGCAACTTCTCTCTCCTTTTCTTACAGTTATCTATTTTCTCCACATATTTATTATTCTATTTTATCTCATCTACTTTCAGAAATGTGCTGAAGGCTGGGCTCTAGGCATTACATACAAAAAGGCAACTCATAAAATACAATAAACAGACACACAATACATATTGATGCAGGTACAAGTTTCCAACAAATCTACAAACGTGCAATGCTGCACCACTTTCACATCCTTGTAGAACAGCGTCCAATATGGCATAAATTAATCTGTGTATTGATGATGATGCGTGGAGCTTAAAAGGCAGTCAATGTGAAATATATGGAGGATTTTAATGTATTCATTTCATTCAGTGTGGATACCTTTTAGTAGGACTGCGTATGTGTGTTAGTGTATGTGTGTGTGTAATCATCAGTGTGTTTGTCCCTGGTGGACGTCCGTGCTCCTGATATTACTGGGTGGAGATTGCTGTCAGCAGCAACATTAAAGTGAATCCTCCTGAGAGAGAAAGCTCTGCATGGTTAGTGCTCAAATGGGCAAGATTTCAGATGTAAGCATAGTGAGTGATGATAAAATGAACGTGATAGCTTATTGATCTCCTGTGGGAAATTCTCTCTCCTATTTTTTTTTTCTTTTTTTTTTTTTCTTGGGTTCTGCAGGACTCTCTGCTGCTCTAAGGAGTAGACAGAGCTTTTGGATATCAGGCTGTTAGAACCCTTGCCCAGTAATCAAATATATACAAGGTCAGATGTGTATTTTTCTAATTTTATTATGCACTGAGTTGAGTTATCGAACACAAAGATGTGATGTTTCAGATGAGATACAGCTGTTTAAGATTAACTCAGTGACCTGCTTTTTTTGGGTTAGCATATTCATGTTATATGCTCTTGCATCACTCACTATCTCCAGTTTCTTTTTATAAATATCTATACTGTATTTTGGGCAATCATTTTGTTATCATTATAGAGATAGTATAGAGCAGCAGTAAAAGTGTGGATAGAGGAGGGATGACCTGTTATAAATGGCCTAGACCAGAATCAGACTTGCTCCACTATGGCAAGTCTACCAGATGAAAAGGTTGCTTAATAAATTTAGGGGAGATGTTCCAATGTGCAGATTTTTTCCTCTTTTTGCAGTAAATTGTATTGATATCCAACACCTGGGACAGTTATGACTGGATTTACATCCAACTTCCCTGTTTAAGTTCTACTCATTGAGCCCCCAGTGCACCTATTGAAGTTCAATGTAAGTTGAATTAAAGTATACTGTAAAGCATACTGTATGCCTTAAAAACACTATGTATTCACAGGTACTTGAATATTGCACATGCACAGGTTTCTCTTAAATTGCATACAATTTCAAAACTCTAGTCACTTTCATCAGTGCTCACCTCCTGTTTGCTCTTAGGTAGGTTTTGAGGGGACTGCAAAGTAAGTAGTTATAAAAAAAAACTCTGTCTTTAATTGTTTTAATAATTTTGATGTTATCCAAGGTCATGGTTTTGTTTTGTTTTTTGAAAGATATAATGTATGTCAAAGACTTGCACTCAACTACTGCCTTAGTAAAGCCGACATGTGGATGAAAGAACCTTCACATCTTTATTTGAAGGCAGATTTTAGCACAAATATATGGTAAATGTGTGTGTTTATCATAAGAATAATATAGTCTGAATACAGTGATGAAAGTATGCTCATATTTTGGTTTATAAACTCTTATAAGGACGTTGAGCATGTGTTTACAAGGCTGTTTTTGAAAAATATGTTTACTTGGTTTGAATCTCATGAAAAGTGGGTCACAGCTTAATGACCGTGGGAAAATGTGGGTCCCAAGGCGAGACCAGTGGAGAACCACTGCTGTAGACCACACATAAGCCAATGTAAACAAAAGCAAACTTGTATTTTGTATTGTGAAATATTAATTATGATGATAAAAAAAACCAGTTTGCTTTATTAAAAACTGGATAATTTTCTATGCATTTATATTAATTCAATAATTCTTATTTTTACACTTACTGTAGATGATCTGCAACTAATCACATACTGAACACATCAATCCATGGCTCTTTTTGCCACAGTGGCAGTTCGGTAGGTATGCTGGAGATTGGTGACTGTTTGAAGGGTTTAATATGAAATAGTTGCATATTGTCAGTCTACTTTATTACCATCCAACATATACCCAACCTGTAAATGGGATTGAGGACTGAATCACACAAAGGCTAAACCTCGATGTATTACTTTTTTCAGTACATAATGCATGGACACCATTGCTCACACAACTTGATTGAGTAAAGGTTTTTTTTTTCTTTTTGTGTTAGAAGGTGGCATTTTTCCATATCTTGTTTGATCGTTTTGTCTTGAGTTTAATATTAACTGTCAAAGTTAAATTGCTCGTTGGTTTGTGGTTTGCACACATTTAACTCTACTACCAAAGTATTTTGTATTACTAACTGCAAATTGCAAGGCGCAAGCATCTAATTTAAGATCAAACATAATTTGCCAAAAACAAACTTGGTGTATGTTTCATAAATCCTACATTTTTCCCCCTCCTCTTGCTGCCTTGTGCAAGAACAAATATAGGACAAATAAAGAAAGCATTGGTGCATGACTGCCCTTCTACCAGACAATAGTTTTAAGTAGGTTAGTGTGTTTTTTATAATGTTAAGGTCACACCACCATGCAAACACATAAGGCTATGATGAAACAATGAAAGATTAAGTTATTAACTCTGTCATGCGACATAATGCAGGAACATAAGCACCTAGTCTTTATGTAAGCTGGTGTTATCCAACTAAAAATAAAATAATGGTTTAGTCTATTTTCCTCAGCATGCTGTACCTTTGATACAGACCAGTCAAGCTTTTGTACAATGTGTAAAAATAAGCCTCACAGTTTTACAGCTGCTGTAACAGTCAGATTTTGTAGCGTATCTGTGTTTAGTTGGTGTGTTTGTGTATTTGCTTATGTCTGTTGTTTTTGAACTTACCAACTGAGAACAAAGCAAATACCTGAACCTCTAGTGTAATTTGGCTTAAACCATTGTGTACTTCTTTCAGACACATGCATGTGATTTATGTGTATTTATCTCTGTGTGGGATTTGATTTGTCTCGGCTTCATACTGTAAGTGAAGGAAAGTTCATCCACAAACACATTTTGTGACCTTTGTTGTTTTTTTTTTAAATGCCTATACAACTGGAATATGTCTCTGGCTCCAATTGTTAAGATAGGGTATTACTTAAACAGCCTGAAGAAAGAAAAAGATGAGATATATGAGGGAATGGGAAGAAAATGGTCCAGATTAGAGGGGAAGTTTGGGCGTATATAATGTATCTTGCAATTTTACAGAAGCATAGCAATGAGAAGATGAAGAAATAGAAAGAAGGGGACGTGCTAGACAGTGATTGATGTAGAGTGACAGAGAGGAAAGAAAATGCATAAGAGAGAAGAGAGGAAAGAAGGAAGGAAGAAGGAGAACCAGATTAGTTTGTTTTCTGCTGCTTGCACTGACATTGAAAGATATGTCGGTACTAATGTCCCAGAAAGCCTTGAATAACACAGCAAACCAATACATATCCCCCTTAATGGGATTTTTTTTTTTTTTTTTTTTTTGAGCTGCGCTCCTTCTCACATGCATACACACAAGCACACACACCGACACACCCAAACAAGCACACACACACAAACAGTGCACCATATGGCTGCAGCCTCACGGAAAGATAAAAAGCAAATGGAAAAACAGAAACGGCTCGCTTGAGGAGTAATTATCACATTGTCTTCTCATTTGTGACGAGCTGAGGGGTTGATCTCACTTATGAAGCTTTCTAAGGCAATCCTCGGCTCTCCATTCGTCCTCCCCAAGGTTGCCGGTGACAACGGACGCACGGCACTCTGTGGTGTTAAGACCACAAACAAATCGTCAAACATATCAGCTTCAGTGATGAATCTCACACGCGACAGTATCCCATTCAATTATGGAGCCGTACATCCGTGCATTTGCATATACATACTAATGTTCTCCCTGTTGTTCTACCTGTCCCTTCACTACACAGTGGCGTTAGTCTTTATGCATGCAGCAATGTGTCTGCATCAGCAAGTGCACAGTTTATTGGCATCTGCGAGGGTGTATGCAGGGATCACTGGAGGCAGTTTTAACACAGCTCTCGGATTACAGCTGGATATTGGGGCACAGAGAGATTAGGCCAATTGGAAAAACAACAGGAGAAAAACAAAGGAAATTTCACTCAGTGGTGCTAATGAAGCAACACAGGGAGGAAAGTTGATTATCCGACTTGACCTTGAGGCATTTTAAAACTATCCGAAGGAAAGTTTCCGAGAAAGTTGGCGAAGACGTCAAGTTTTTGCAGCTAGCATACTGGACGTTTACGTGCGTGCGATGTGTGCGATATGTCCATCAGTGTGTACCTGTCCGGGTTTCATTCTTGTCTCACCGTTTGTGCAAATACGGGGGACTGTTCATTTAAGCCATGCGTTCATGTTAGTGTGTGGCAGAGTATTACCATTAGTGAAAGACAGAGTGTGTGTTTGTTCCCATGTCAGAGTGTGTTACTTCATGTCATGCAACGCGGTGACACTTCTTGTTTTTTGTCTCATCTCTCACACAGGGAAAATAAACAAACTAATGAATATTCATGATGTTTGTCTTATCCAATGTTGATGTACCGTGTGACATTCTCTTGTAATTACTCTGGTCCAATTGTTTACGGGTGCTTGTATGTGTGTGTGTGTGTGTAGGTGTGTGCGTGTGTGTGTGTGTGTGCATGCACTTTTTCTTAATGCGTGTTGTACGACAGCCCTTGGTTCCTGAGTCTTCCTGCATATATCATCCTCCTGGGTACAGTGACAGCTCTTGTGATCAACCTGACATAGTCCTAATATCTGAGTTGTAGATGAAGGTCCCTTAATTAATCTCACACTTTGGAAAAAAGATCAACAGGACCAATACAGCATCGAACAAGATACTCTAGTGAAAATCTGACTTGTGTAGAAAGATGCTTATTTAATCACGGTAATAATAAGGAAATAAGAGTTCATTAGAGTATGAAAGATATAATTAATATGACACAAAAAGTAAAGAGAAGCTGTTGAAATCTGTCACCATATCTCTACTATACACTACAAGATGCAAGTTTGGTTTCACCTCTCACAACATTGACCACACAGACAGTTACACACATTAGTCAGGTAACTTGCATGATTGTGCTATTGTCTTTATTATCTTGTTTCTTTTTTGTTGTGAAATGTCGCAGTTGATCAAACCAGAAACCTTGCACAGAATAGACCAAAGCACAGTAAAAAGTACATTGTATGATATCACAGTTATTTAACACTTAGCTTATAATATTATCAAACTGAGAGTGATAAATAATACTGTAATATTAAGTACATTTTGCAAATATTTTATGCGTCTCTTTTTAAAAGAAGCGGTCAATGACCCTTCCCTCTCGTAGCAGGAGTGCAGGGATTTGGCTGCTGCTTATGGAGAATTGGAAGCTCATCACAGAGTCGCTAGGCTGAAGATATTAGAAAACAAATTGGATGAAGTAAAACACATTCCCAGTCCTGTAAGTAGATACAGAGACAAGATGCAGTACTTGGTATCCAGGTGGCTTCACATTGAGGTCCTATACTGAATGAAAAGTCTGAGCAGGACCATTACAGATTCCCTCTCAGGTATCAGCCATGTTGGTATGTTTTACATGATGTACTTTTTAGCGCTTGATCAGTGCAGATGCTTTAAACCTGGATGAAACTTTAACACCATTGTGTAGATAACATATCTTGGCTCCAAGTTATTTTCTCTGGCCGAGCAGTACAGCAAACCACCTCAGAATGTGGGAATAAATAGTGAAAATTCAACCTCACTTTAGTGCAGCCCTTATTTATTGAATTTAGATCCAATGGAATATATGTGCAGGACTGTCAATATTCAGGTCTTTATTATCTCGTAAAAACTGGATGATTCTAGCCATAAACCATCTCTGAAAATTGACTCGTTACTGTATTTACAGCTTATATGGAACTTGGAGAAATATCCATATTTGACCATGTAAAGTATGATGTAAAATGTGTAAGTGTCTGTGATGCTCAAAGAAGCGAAAAATAAGACATTGAATTCTTAGATTTTGCATAATTTGCTGCTCAAATTGTGACATCAACCTTTAAGATTTTAGTTTAATACCTCACAGACTTTTTTGTTACATTAACAAGCCTACAGGCCATGAGACACCCAGGGTCTGGAAAGACATAGGCTGTCATGTTTCTGGATGTGGATGAGGCACTGTTTGTGTTCTTTGTTACATCTTTGACTTAAACTAATTGAAAGCAGTGTTATTCAGAGCATATGCTGCTGCTTAAGATAATGAGAAGGGTAAACCTCATCAAAAACAAATGCTGGTGCATTGTTTGATTAATATTTCAGCCAGGTAAGGCAAATTTTCCACCTTATCTGACATTGGATGGTTTTGGAGTATGCTCCTGTAAATGTTCATGGAATATTTGGTTTTTTTTTTCATGTTGCATTTTGATTAAAAGCACACCTAGGAAGGCAGTTTGTCAGAGCCCCCTGGGAAACGATCCAGTAAACAAGGTATCTCAACTCTGTTTAGTGCGCGCAACAGTCCCAGAGGGCAAGTGATTTGGATTACGATCAAAGAACAGCACTAACAATAACAGAACCTGGGCATTAGCTTTTTAGTTTATACCATCACAGGAAACAAACAGTTTATGTTTGGCATCGCAAATGAAGGATACAAACAAAAATGGAGCATGAGTTTTAATATGTTTTGTTCTGCTTGCTCAGTTTTCTGTGGTTGTGTGCCAACAGGCTAATATGGAAGAGAGAGGGGGAGACAAAGAGAGATAGATGTTGGATAGATGCTGTGATACTCATTAACCCATTAGATGGAGTAACAGCTGGACACCCACAACCATCTGCAGCATGTTTTGTCTCTAAACAAGACCACTTAACCTGATCCCTAACACACACATACCGGCACAAAAAACTGCACTGACTCTCAATGCCTTCTCACATGAATCTGTTCCCAGCTGTTTTTTCCCACTCACAGACTGATCTATGAATACCTCTGTCTTGTTCTGCGTCTCTCTCTATGTCTCCCACACACACACACATATGCACACACTCACAGTGTCTCTGAACCTTCGTGCCCTCACAAGTCCTTAATTTTCCAGCTGTGTAGGCAAGCAGCGGTGGGCAGTTTGTCCCCCTGACAAGGGTCACCGACCCAGGGGAGGGAGAGCTCTCTGTCTCTCCCCTGACTTCCTGGATGGCTGGAGCACAGGCATCGAGATAAACACTTGAAGAGGGAAAGGGGGATGGGAGAGGTGAGTAAGGGTGATATGAAGGGTGGGGGCGGGTGTGGTGGAGGAAATGAAGCACAGATGGGTGGGATCGGGGGAGGATGGCACACAGAGAAGGGGAAATGAGCGAGCGTGATGAGGACAAGAAGGTGAGGAGGAGGAGGAGGAGGAGGAAGGGAGGGATAGAGCAGGGTCACGCAGGCAGCTTGAAGGGTGGAGGTGAGGATGAGAGCAATGGAACATGGTGTTGGGGGGGTTCCAGTGAACCACAGCGTGATGGATCACGATGTTAGCGGATAAGATGGGTGTTGAGAGGGGGCAGGCTCAGCTTGTCGAGAGCAGCTTTTGTCAGAAAGCAACATACAGACGCACACACCGTCACACCAACACCAGCACAAGAAACAGAACTGAAGAACTAATGTATTTTTTTTAAGCGCATTTGAGGGGAAAAGAGACTCTCAAACAAAGAGGAGGAGAGAAAGGGCAGACTTGCATAGTCCTTTCTGATTTATGTAGCACCGTGAAAGGCAATTTATATGTCTAACACACTAAAAGGATTCCAAGATTTCAACCTGCCTTTCATGCAGATACACTCCATTGCTTAAGAAAGGGCTCTGCATGTAGTTTCTGTCTTTCTGTCTTTCTCTAACACACATGCACACACATGCACACGCACAAATCATTGACCCCATGAAGGTGGGAACCATTTTCAATTTAGTTTTTCATTCAGTTCGTCCCAGAGTGATGCATTGCAGTGGATGCTTCTTACGTACTTTTGCTTCAACCTTGACTTGACAACAAAACCTCTGTAATAGAGCTTGGGTGAAGGACGATTAAGACAGTGAATGATTTAGAGCTGTACAGTGTATTCACTTGGGCAATATGTACAGTATATATATTATTTATTTATTTCAAGCAGCTGAGATCTGAAAATTGTATTTAAAAAAAGTCTTAAAAATAAAGCAAAAAACCTAATAAAATTGAAGAAGGTTGTGTTTATTACAGTCACGAAACAGTTATTTAAGTGAGACTTAATATTCATAAATTAAGATGCTGTGTAAGTGGTCTAACTCTTAAAAATAAAAAGCAAAAATAAAACAATCTTTCCTGCCATGTGTTATGAATATGCAGCACTATCTCATTAAGACAGTTACACTTCCTAAAACTGAGATCACATTTCCAATGTTTACTCTAATTATTACTTTAAAAAA
>JAPQRQ010000014.1:21312619-21334722 GCA_037367365.1 Apogon talboti | reverse complement strand
ATATACACACACATTCTTCACTGGTGTTTTTTTCCTTTCTTGAAATTCCTAACTGCAGTGTACAGTTGATATCCGTCTAACTTCAGGCATGCTCTATCTATTCACTGTTCACTCTCTCACTGTTTTTGCACCACTATTACAGTATTCTGCACAGATACGTCAAAATGTGATGGGTAAACCATTTTAACTAGCTCTGTGAGGTGTTGGATTTTATTTGTGAAAGAGGAAAAAGAACTGACACCAAACTGATTCTCAGCTTCTCTCCCGAGCTAGTGAGCATTTTCCTATATCTGTCATGTTCCATAAGAGACACAGAGACCATCACTCCTTCTCCAAAATGTCGACTACTTAGCTTTGAGGTTTCTCTTTCGTTAATCTGCATACAGTATTTTCACAGGGGTATAAATTAACCTGGGCAAATCTCTTTGACCGTGACGTCAAGCTCTCATCCGTGACTTCTGTTGATTACCTGGACCTAACCTAACTAAATCCCTCTCTTTTGTTATTCTTTTTCCTGTTCACTTGTTACAAACCCCTGCGGTTTTAAATTATGCAAATTGTGCCGTGACTCTGCCATGTTTAGGGGTGTCTTTTCTCAGCCCAGACTAATCCCATCCAATTACAGGAGCAAAGAGTCTGATGTCATTGGTGAGTGTTTTTTACTCACACAGGTACATGTCAACCAGGGCCACAATTTAAATTAGAAACTATAAGACCGACCAGGGCACTTAGCATCTGTTGTCTGAATGACTTCCTCTAAGGATAAACTCAAGTCAGGCTACAGAGATGTCCAATACAATTGTGTTTTTAAATGGGAAATAGAAGGGAAAACAAAATATGCAATCCAGGTAGGTTAATTCAGGAAAAGGTGTTCACATTCACAATTAAAAATTCCTCTTGCAGTGACCTTGTGTTCAACATTGACTAAGTACAACTTCCTTGCCAATACATTCTGAGAAAGTCAGCTCCTGCGTTCAATGTACCTGAATGCATTTCATATCTTACTAGACATGAGCAGTTATTTCAGTGAATCCAGGCTTGCCTTCTTTCTGAGCTTGTGTAAAATAGGCTCAGATGACTCTTAAAGCAACAGAAGCTGAAATAACAAGCCAGAACTTCAAAATAAATACTTTACTTCTGTAGTTCTCACCTCTCAGTCCAAATCAGAAAACTAATTAGTATAAAAATGGATGACCTGATAATATTTCACTATGCTGAAAAGATAAGGCACTTTTTTAAGCTTCCTCATTGAGCCACACAGAAGGAGCAGTGGAGTGGCATATGACTGAATCTTAATAGCTGTAATTAGCGCCATCAGTCATGTATTTAGCATCCCGAGTCTCGCATATCCAGACCTATCTCAACATGGTGTCAGCGCTGCAGATTGATCTGGCTCCCTCTAATATCATTCTGAAATATATGTAAAAGTTATGCCACTGAGTGCAGAATGTTGCACTACATTTGCAAAATAGTGTCAGGAGACAAATTATTTTTGGTCAAACATGCATGAGGAAGCCTGTTGTGGTATTAAAATGACTAAATCCCTATTACAGAAGAAAACAACATAAAAAGATGCATGTCTTTGATAAAACTTGCCATTTTCAGGGTGTAAATGTCAATTGGAGGGTGTTGTACTTTCATGTAGAGAGGCTTTAAAAGGAAAAGTACACAGATGGCAGAGGGAAGGAAAATGACAACCCTGGGACCATATGACAGAAAAATAACCCCCTACCTGCTAGAAAACACCTGCAATTAGTGTCCTGGGGAACAGAAGGGGATTGAGTAGAATTGTTTTTTCCCTGTCTGACCACTTGAATTACAACAGAATGCAAGGTAATTAATAGCTCCAATAACAACACAACAAACTCTCAGGCACTGAAACTTTAAAGGGGCTATATGTAGTAAATATTTAGCCCTACAGTCTAGCAGCATTATGTGACCACTGGAGGGAGTAGTGAGTCACCCTGTCGGCTCCCACGGTGAGGAAAACTAACGCCATGAGGGCTTTGACCAAAATGTTAGAAAGTGATGAGATAGGGTGAGAACCATTAAGAAGCAAGTTGTAGAACCAAAGTTAGTGACAAAGTGAGAAAGTTCACTACCGGACACAGCTGCAAATGAAAAGAATGGAGTTAGCTGAAATCACAGGTGAGGTTTATGAAGACCTAAAGTTATCATGTGATGTTATTATGCTAAGTTGGCCATTTGTTGATCCACAGTTCAGACTAAACTTTGACATGTTTTACTTTGTTTGGACGATTCCACACAGATCTTTAAGTTCAGCTATTGACAACACAAGCCGTCAAGAAAACAGAGATTTGTTGTTTAAATTTCACTGTTTTCTGTCTAAAAACAGAGCTAAGCTAACAAAGCTATAATGTAAACTATCAGCTGATACAGCACGTGAAGATTATGAGACACATTATTTTGACTGTCAAAATAAAGAGCTGTGAGCTTGATGATATCATAATACAGATGAGTGTAAATTATGAGCTTTCTACTTTATACAGTGAGTGATACAGTCTGTGGATATATAGCGTTGGTGTTGGTAGCCTTAAGTGTGTTCTGGGACACGACTTCCCCCTATTGTTAAGAGTTTGGAATAACATTTCTACATAGAACCCCCTTAAGGGATCAGCAAAGAAATCACTGCAGGAAATGTACTTCTAAGTTTATACTAACATAACCAATAATTCAGTAAACATTAAGCACATCAGACTGTCCAGATGTTTCATTTTGTGACTATAATCACCAAAACTATGAAGAAACTGGCTTGTCAGATTGTTTACCAAAAGAAAGCTGTTTCCTTTTGTGGTATATTTTACATCTGTTTAAAATTTCCTCTGGCTATACTCACTTTTTTGTTTCTCCATTTGTGTCTTGGAGAAACACATCTTTTTATAAACTGGAGAGTAGAAGCGACACACTAGATAATTTTTCTTTTTTAGGTTTATTGTCATTTGAGTATGAGCCTTTGTTTGGTGCGTGCCAGTTTCTGTGCCTTGTGGAGTGGAAAATAGCACACCATCACAACACTCGTAGGAATATTACTGCCATGCAATCTGAGATGCCATGTCGCTCTCCATCCGTTCTGCCTCAATGTGAAGTCATGGGCTTTTATATTGTCCTTGTTATCAGCAACATTACACACTTACAAAAGGCTCCACAAGAGGACTTGATGGTGTCACAAAGCTTTCAAATGGCGCAGTCGCTGTATGTGCATGAGTGTTTACGAAACAGCCAGTGGAAAAGGTTTAAAAGAAAGTACCAAGATGGTGGGAATGGAAGGAGGGAGGGAAGAACAGACACTAAATAAAATGTAGAACAAAGGAATGCGAAGAGGAGAGGAAAATGAAAGGTTGCACAGAAGTATGTGTTATTGAATCTCTCCAATGACGTCTCCTGCTGTGCACCTCTGCAGGAGATTACAGGGAGTCTACTGATGTTTCCCCAGAACTCCTCCTGACTGCTTCTTCCAAGGCAGTTATGGAATTATCATAATCCATTTTCAGGGTGCATGGGAGACTTGTGCCATGTGGTGGGCTGTAAACTGAGATTAGATTCACAGCATGATAGGGAGGCACCTCTGCGCTTGCAAATGTGGATCGGATGTTAGCGTTGCCCCATTTCAGGGGCAGCATCCTACAAAGGACCCAGCACATGATGCTGTGGCCTTAAGCCGTATTCTACATTCCTCACAGGAATCACACCTAATAGGGTGTTTAAGCAGTCCTTATCAGGTTGCGAAGACAAAGTACATGTAGGGACACACTGTGGAAACCGGTTGGATCCTCCAAATAGAACAAATTAGAGGCATGTATTTTTTTGTGTGTTACAATCCTGTCAGTGCAGGATGACATGTGTATTGTTGAAATGCAGATTTCACATTAACCCCTGAAATAGGACAAAGCGGGTGTGTGTCACTGTGTGTTTGTGTGCTGTGTACGTTTATTGTGCACCTCCCTCAGACTTTATCTGTTTGAGTATGCATTGGCAGTGTCTGTGTTACCATATAAGGGTACTTGTCTGTGGCTCCCAGCTTGCCTTGGGCCATCCTGCGGTGTTTAAATCTGTGTATCATCTGTCATTTAGCCTTCTATCCCTGTGGCTCTAAGAAGCCTACTGCCTCCTCAGTGCTTGCCGCCCCACAATGCTTCTAGTACAATAACTCAGGCAAGCTAACAGGATCATATAACATAGCATGACTATTGCAAACACCAACAGTGGAATTTGCTTTGTTGTTCAGCTTTGCTATATCTCGTTCAGATTTCCACCTGCCAGTTTCACTGTTCTTTGCCGTTCCACATTAAACTTCTCTTTGTTGTCTCTCTCTCTTCCTCCACCACTCTCCAAATTAAATACACTTTAAGTTTCCTCGCTTTATGTAAGCCCTTTCAAGTCGACGTACAAACTCTAACTTGGTCCTGATTGAGCAAAATATCTCAGGTAATATCTGAGACAGTCCCAGTCTGTCTTGATTAACAAATACTCAGTGATTGGTGTCATGGGTACTCTGAAGTTAAACAAATCATTTTCATACTGCCAACACTGGCACATCAACAGACCAACTGAAGCTGCGTGTGATGTATCTTGGCACTGTACTCAATTGGAAAAAATAACACTAATAGTCCTGATATGGTGCTCTGCTTTGTGAATGTTTCTCCTCTTTTGCTGATGATAATAAACATGTTTCTTTATGCTTTTGCACACACATTTATACTGCTGCCTACATTAATTACAGCCATTTCATATGTGTTGTATATCTTTATAGAGGTGTCATCATTACTTTGTCTCTTACCACACATTGTTTTATTTCTGTGACTTCTGTACTTATATTTCCACACATTTTAAAACTCATATTCACACATCTCTGACAGATATACAAATTACAAATTCACTCGGCTGTGGGAAAACTGACAGATTGCTTATTGTCAACCGCATTGAGATCGAAGGTGTTATACTTGGAAAAACGTTTAACTGTGAAGCTTACTAAGATTGCAGAATGTGCTGCTGTCAAAATGAAGCGTTTAGTGTCTTCTTGGAGCAATTTGGAGCTATTTTTCTTTCGACCTTTTAATAATTAGAGCCTCCCGTGTGATTTTTTTGCACAAGGTTCATTTTAAGACAGCCTGAATTTGTTTTGAGTGAAAAGGTGTGTTAATCAGGTTTCATCAGATTTATTATAGGTCATTTGGCAGGAATAAGATAAGTTGGGTTAACCAGCAACTTACTTTTACAGACAGCTTGATTGAAGAATCCCTGTTTTTCTTCCAGGGAGTGATAGCTTAACTGCCCAGTTTGCTGTTAGAGGGTGGTGATGAATTGCAAAAGGCAGAGAATTGAAATACTGCTCTGTCTTTTCTTCCTCCCTTGGTGGCTAGCCGTGGTCGCTAGTGGGGTTTAGTTTCTGTCGAGTTTCGGGGAAGAAGTGGCTGGCAGAGCAGACAATCATGCCCACCTTGTCACCCCCAAGGCCCCATGCTTCATCTCAATAAGCCCCTGTCTTCCCCCAACTCGGGAGCAGTTGGAAATAGCATTTGGGATTTGTATGGCATTCGCAGGTGTGTGTGTGTGTATGTGTGCGTAAGAGGAGAGGCAGTGTGTGTTTCTTGCTCGTCTATGTCTATGTGGGTTCAGTTACAAAAACAACAAAGATTTCAGGGATTTCAGCCGAAGTGAAAGATCAAGTTTCACACCGTCAGATGGACTACAAAGAAAGAAAGAAAAAGGGGAAAGGGAAAAGACTAAATGCAACGCTGCTGAGGCAAATAAAGAGTAACAGTGAAATATAATCAGATAGAGCAATAGAGAGAGAAGTGAGAAAGAAACTGAAAATCAAAGAGGGTAATAGGAGAATGCGTTTGTGTTGGTGTTACCCACCGTGGTACATTAGCCTTTCTCTGCTCTGTGTATTAAAAGGGCAGACAAACTCTAAGACAAGGAAAAGATGGAGGACAAGAGGAAGAGAAGAGGAGCGCATGCTGACAGGAAGACTTGGCACAAAGGTTGCAAACTTTTACCTATCATCCCCTACTTTCCTGTATTCGTTTTCAATTACTTAGAGGTCGATGCAGCTAAATTAAAGAGAAATGTGTTGGTTTGAAGGTTATATGAGAAAAGCAGCTGTGGAGTATAAATACAATGAAAGCCCGACGGAGGAAGAACAACAGCAGGAAGAAGAAGCAGTTGTGTGTTGCAGCACCTTGTTAGCAAAAAAATCTGGTATTCGGCTTCAGAACCTCACCACTTTAATAACGATATTTCCCCTTTTCCTATATCACCCATCAGTCCAATTACTGTACACTGTCTTTTTCACACTCCCTCAGACGTGATTTCTAGTTACTGTCTGCTCCTAACAAATGTAAAGGTCATGACAGTCCATCACCTTTGCTTACATCTGTTCTGTTTCTCACAAAGCACGAGTCTTCTTATTGTATGCAAATTAACACCGACTGCAGTGTGTATCTGAAGGTGCGTCGCAGTCATGACACTGAGCCGTCAGCAACATATAGGCGATTTTCTGATGACTGCCTCGTGTTTCCTCCATGTTTGTGGGATTTGTGTGTGTGTGTGTGTGTATGTGCATGTATCATATTAGTATTTCACCGACAGCGTCCAGATTTGACTAGCACATCACAACTTGTGACAGCCAATTAGTCCGTCATTTGGAGATCTTCAGAGTGGATGTGGAGAAGTTAGAAAAATAAAAGCTGGAGGGTGGGTATGTTTCTATGCAAATACAAGCCAAACACTGTCACACTATACCTTCATTTGAATAAAGACATTAGACATAAATGCAATTCTAAGTAAAAATGATCATGATATTAAAAAATAATAATGTGTCAAGAGAAATTAAATAATTGAATCTGAAACAGCTGGGTTTCTCTAATATTATTACTCCCTTCTATCATTTCTAAAGTGACTATAATAGAGAGCCTGAAATGATAAACTAAGACAATGCTTATTACAACGGAACGTAGTTTCCCTCCAGTAGCAGATGCATGAATGTGGAGATGCCTGTAAATAATGAAAATGGACTAAAATGCATATGAAGCCCTGCTCTTTTATCTTTTATACTGGACAAATGCGCAATTAATGGCACCTTTTGTTTGCAGAAACCACCAGTTTCTCTAGTCACTGTTGCTTTGTCAACGGCTGTGCGCTCTGTCAGTTCTGTTTAACCTTTGTCTGCTCATGACAACATTAATGTGCTTGTGGACAGCGCAGTGCATTCATCCATGTATGAATGTATGACTCGATGAAAAGATGCAAGAAGGGTTATTGTGCACAGACAGACATGTTTCTATGCTCCAAGGAGGCTTTTTATACACAGAACGCAGCATAATTCATCAGTCATAATCTTGCGAGGAATGATAAGTGTGTAATGACCTCCGGGAATCATGACGGACACTTTGCCATTTGGGAATGTCACAGCCTCAGGACCGCTTGCCTTTAGCAGTCAGTGATCGCGTCCCAGGAAGTAATCATTCCGACCCCCTCGTCCTGTATTTCCCTCAAGCGCTCAGAGAATTACATTTTCATTTTGCTGCAAGCACCTTGATGCATTGCTGTAATCCACCAAGTGGCTGAAGTGCAACCCACGCAAAGGGTGAGGCTGAGGCTGCACCTAAACTGCTAATATTATAAACCTATGATGAGACACATAATGGGTTCTTATCACATTAAGGTTCTGTATATGGGCACAGGGGCAGTTCTGCTTGTCACGCATGTCTTTACATAATACACTCTGTTTACTGTAAATGACACATTTCTATTAATATTTTACAACTAGCATCTTTATTTAAATGTAATACACTAGAATACCAATCTAAAAGACCCCCATTTTAATTTTTAAACAGTCTGGTGTGTTGAAACATGGTTAAAACAAGTCAGTTACATCATTTTTATTACAAAATATTTATCTTCATACATTATTGCATTATATTGACATACAAAGACAGAACTAAACTTCCAGGCCAAATTATTAGCAACAAGATTCATTACAAATGACTGGAGAGGCAGCAGTATACTTGCCTCCAGTGTTATTTTCCTCCATGAGAAGTGTTGTCTAGAGAAAGCTGTCTGTAACAGCAGCAAGTAGAAAGTAGTCAGGCAAACAGTAAGACATGTTAAAAAAAAAACCAAAAAAAAAACAGGTACATAGCAACAAGAGAGTCAAACCACTAAGATGTGGAATACAAAATGGTGTAATACTGTAGTAACAACAAAATTGGGTGAGAAGACTGGATATCAGGGAAAATGGGGCAAAACAGCAAGACGGACCAGTTAATTGGAAACATACATGAGTGGCCAAGGTTACAGCTGAACTTCCAGACACTAATAAGTGCATGCACTGCAGTCAAGACAGCCCAGACACTTCTAACTTTCATGAAAGATCATAACCTGACAGCTGCTCGACACATTTTGATTTTTGTATTTTTGTATTGCTGCTGTGGTCTTTGTCACATACTAGTTTTACATCCGTGTCTGAGTCTGATGTTACTCACACACACCTCTACCTATATGTAGATTTAACATTTTTGTGCTCACAGTGGTATTCAGATAAATATAACCGTCCACAAAGAGATGTATGTGTTTGTTCTGTCAGTCATTACAGTGTCTGACTGACAACTGTTTATGGAGTCGGGACGTTGCTCCGTGGAGTTGATATGCGTGACCTCAGCAAGAGACAATTGCCCTCCAGCTATAAATTAAACACATACAGAAATAGATGACGCCTTCAAACTCAGTCACTGAAAAGTAGTTTGCAAGTGTTTGTGAGGCGTAGGCCAGTTACTCATCTGTCCAACTATTCGAAAAGATGTTAGTGTTAATGTGAGCAGAGCAAAAAGATCAGAGGATAATGATAATGATATACAATTAATGTGTTGTGCGTCTGTTTTTATATTAATCATCCCTTTGTAAGGTCGTGACTGAGATGGTTCCGGATGTATATGAAGTATGTATTAGGGCACATGTACGGACATGTACAAATGTGAGATTGCATGTATGATAGCGTGGGTATTCTCCCCCAGGGAAGGTCAGGGACATTAGTAAGATCAGTAAAGCAGTCTTGTTCATTTTATTAACTGTCTCCCTGATTACATCTTGCCCTGGGGTATGCTGCCTCCATTAGCCAGGTCAAAGCATGATTACACCAGAATAGATTAGCGTTCTATTTTCCTCACTTAGAAACCACTATGGAGGAATGAGACCTTGGATATTGATACTCAAAGGTGAATGCGTATACTATGAGTAACTTCATTAAAGCCTCTGAAAAAGGCAATAGCCAGAGAAACAGCCCCTGACCCTGTTACCTTTTGATTTTGATTTTGTTTTTGTTAAAAAAAAAACTAAGTCTCTATCTGTGAAAGCAGTAGACTTCTTGTCCTCAGGCAAAGAATATAAAAGTTAGTCCGCCAGTGATTTAAAGGTTAAAGCACCTGCGTTTTTTTGTTGCTTCGGCCTTTCAAATGTAGGTATCAAAGAGGAATAATCACAGAGCCTGGAAGACAGAACAGACCGTTGATGTTTTAAGCCAACACAAACAATAGGATTGCAAGATAATGCATCATGACTCAGTTATGCAGTAAGCAATGGCAAAAAAGAAAAAAAAAATCATAGTAGATGTGCCCACAGCAAATTCTGCCCAATGTGCCTCTTGATAAAAAATGGAACACATTCCCCACTGGCAATTGTCTCTGTTGACTAAAATGTCGAACTTTGGATTGATAGGTACTGTCAGACCTCTACACGCTGCACGCCATTGGGGATTTCCTTGGATTGAAATTTAGATGGACGGATACATGTGACATTTCTAAACTCAATTTTCAATTATGGACGAGGCCTCTCCAGCTGCCTACACTGAGCCCTGATAACTGTCTGACAGGTCCAACAAATGATGAAGGCCTGTCTTGAAATGATTGAAGCGTATTCATCATTTGCTCTCCTGTGCAGAGTGACTGAACCTGAAAACTTGGACTCAATCACTCTGGCGCTCATTAACTGGACGCACAGACACACGCGCAATTATATCACATTTAAGGTATTTACTGCCTCACAGATTAGATACCCTCTGCAGTTATACAAATGAAAATCCACCCATGTCATAATGACTTTTAAATAGACTCTGTTTAGGCTGCCCATTAAGATACAGTAAATATGATGCTTTAAAGACCCACATTAAAATAATTACAATTGTTTACTAATGAATTAAACTGATGTGCTACCCAAGTAGTAAACAGAGTGTCCATATGACATTGGTGAGTTATTATGTTCTTGTACTGTCATATTTCAGCCCCTCTTCTCAAAGCTCCTGGAGTCTTCGCCTCCACTCCTCAGCCCTCCCAATAAAAATGTGAGAGGAGGAGTTCAGGCAAACAGCCGAGGCAACGGGAATTTAATGAGACACCCTCGCCTCTGAACCATCAGTTCAATATGACACGTGGAACAACTTTCTGTTATGTTGTTGCAATGTTCCGCTGTGTTTCCTGATCTGTCAGACGGATGCTCATGTAAATTTCTGAGTATCTTTAAATTCAAGTCACAGTGTGGTATAATGTGTCAATGAATGATGTAGAGATGTCATCCCTTTTTTAACACAGGTGTGATCACAAATTTGATCATTTAAATAACTAATGCAATGTAAGATGAAGAAAAGGTTCATCTTTAGAGTCTTGTTCCTGCGTTGGTTTGTATATTTCAGATGTTTTTCACAGCTTTTACGGGTCTAATCGCCCAGAGACTTCCACAAGATTTCCGCAAAGCTTTGGTCAAATCTCCTTCGCTCAGTCTGCTCCGTGCTCTGTCCTCCCTCTTCGGTCCTCTGTCCTCTGTCTGTGATCCTCAATATGCATTTAAGGGAACCGAGACAGCCTTCAAGATGGTACACTAAGATCGATTTCCAGGTCGAAGTCCAATGAGTCAAGGAGACGAGGTGGTGAAAAATAAGGCAGAGGAGGCTACGGTCACTCCTCAGAAGTAACACCCTAAAGCAGTGTTTCTCAACGGGGGCAGTGGGACGTCTTTGGGGGGCGTTTGGAACGAGAAAGCTGAGAGGGGGGCGCTCAGTCACAAATGGGGGGGGGGTGTAAGTCACTGTCGTACATCACAACATTATACATCACTCGCCCCCTCTCTCAGTGTAAGGAGCCTGTGTTCAACGTATATAGCAGAGGCACATACATGCTACCACCTGGTCTTACACACCGAGGGGGGGGCGCCAGGTGGCCAATGATGAGGGGAGGGGGGCTTTACCTACTGAGCTATTTAACTCACCACGTTCTCTGCAAACAGGTCCGTCGCGTTACTTATAGAATAACGTACCCCCCCGCCCCCAGCAGGAGGCTCCAGATGCCGTTAGTGGGCGTTTGTTCAAAAAAGGTTGAGAAACACTGCCCTAAAGGATCAAATTTAGAACAACTTCCTGAATAAATGAATCCACACAGTTTGACTAACACATCCGCATACGGAAAGAGGAAAAACAAACCTTGAAATGCAAGTTTATTTTACTCACACTAAGACATCTTTTACAACTCAAACTGAAAAGTTTGGAGTCTAATTAGAAAGACTAGACTTGAAGACGAAAGCTCCAGGATTTCAAAGTATAAAAATTCCCACTCGCAAACACAAATGTGCACACAGCATATTCTGTACACACCAACACATATACAGTTGCACCCTCTCTGTTGGTGGTAGTTGGTTCAAGGCCAGACAGCGTAAAAGAAAATATAAGAGAAATATACTGTAGCTTATTTTAAAAAAGGGAAATTCATATGGGGTTATTACACACATTAATGCACAAGTTTAAAAACTTTCCAACTGCCAGCCCCTAACTCACCCCTTCTCATATCCCTTTATCATCCTGTATTTTTCCTCATGCAAACTTCTGCAGAACCTTCTGCTGGCAGATCCAGTGAGCGCGCTCCACAGATCTCTCAGACACTCGGTGCATTGAGCTGTCAAACCCAAACCAAAGCACTAGCTCTGCCCCCAGCCAACACAGCAACCAAACAGGGAGATTGGACAGAGAGCGGGAAAAAGTTACCTAATTACGGAACACAGCGCATCATTAAGACTCCAGTAATGAGCCTCCACAAGCAAGGTGCAGCCTCACCTGTCAGCCACGTCCTCATTACTAATATGGTCATCATGTTCCTTGGGACATCATGGACAGGTTATTAAGGAATGATGGGCAGGTGAGCAACACTTGGTATACTGCAAAAGTATAAGTCTTGTGCTCGTGAAAATAAATAGTCAATTTGTTATAAAATGCGGCAGGTTTTTATGTAAATTCAACATGACCTATTAAATATCAGATTAACAAAGCCCTCTTTTTATTATACCATGTATATGGTTTTAATGGCATGCAGTTGCTATTTTATGAGAAGAGTTGAAAATGCTTATTTCTGTGTGGAGTTGTATTTGGATTTACACTGGCACCTACGGTAAAAATCAATCTGTTATTTAAAGCGTAAATGTAAGGTAAATAATATCTCAGCAGGTGTGTTTTTTCTTCCGTCTTTGTTTGTTTATTGTGGAACTAACGCTGATGACTCTTGTTCATGGGTAGGCTTTAGCTTCATACATTTCACACAGTGCAGTGATGCACTATGTTCTTTCTCTGGTTTGCTTTATAGCTGCTCTTATTGCAAAAACTCTCTTTGGTGAAGACAGTTGACAGGTAGTTCACACACCAAGAGAGCCTTGGATAGTTTCATGAGCTTTATTTTAATGTTTTCGCTGTCGTATTATACAGAGCAACATCTAATAATTAGACACAGAATAGGAAGTCATGAAACACCTTTAAAACAAGAGCCACTTCAGCCACCGCTTGTACCGTCCTAATCACCATGATGTATTAAACATAATCATATTAATGCACTACTCGTTCCATTCACTGTGCCCATTAATGCACTGATAAATATTTATGGTTAACATATTTGTCTACATATAACGCATGGGTGGCATTAACATGAACTGTGCGTCTCTGATCCAGCAGTTTCTGCAGTATCAGTTTTTTCTTCATTATGTAAATGTATGTAGGAAGGTCGTCCAAAAATCTGTAGGGAAAACCGTGAAATCTTTACATCTTTCTTTTTTTTTTGTATTGTTTTACATGTGATTTAGAGAATGTATTGTGATAAACAACAATATGCTGACCTCTAACAGGATGTCCTGTATCCCATTTTTTTGTTGAAATATAGTATTAGTCAGCAGCAGACCTAATGGAGTTCACTGACTCGAGACCCAGTTTTTTATTGTACTTTGAAACGTACTGCAAATCACAGAAGTCACGTGTTGTTTTGCCATATTTTAACATAAACTAGGGAAGGGTAACATATTAAATCAACTAGATTAATAAAGGTTTTACTTTCTAAGAATCGTGAAAAGTACTTAAGTTACAAAATCTACCACTGGAAACTTTCATTCAACATTCACATACAACCTGTTTGTGTTCTTATCATATACAGTATTTACTGTGGATGTTTTTCTTCAGTCATATATGGCAGATAGTTCAAATATACTATGAACTACTTGTAGACAGAAAACAATTGTTCAGTCGTCTTTGTTCAGCTACTAACCTTAAAAGTTTAATCATTTCTAGTCCTATCAATACATTTAAATAACTCATGTAAAGTACAGTTTCTCAACTTTTCAGAGTCATCAGATATGACCCATTTGGATGTTTGGAGGCTCTGTATAGTGACCAAACACCATCATCTTCTACAACATTGATTCACCAATATTCACCATGTGATTGGACAAATGACAGGAGTTATAGATGTGTATTTTCACATTCAGTTGATGAAATATTTTGCTGAAAAAGTCACTTTTTCTTCAGTTCTCTGTTTTGATATAATCACCTTTGATTTTACTGTATGAACATGTACTGTATATGTCAGTAATCTAAATATAGAGAATTACCTGCAAAATGCAGATGATAATATTATGATAAATGTTGATAAATCATTTAGGAAAGGCGAAATGTACAGACAATTTCATTTGGAAGTTGTCACAAGAGTTAAAATCCTCAATCATCCATAACATTAAAAAAAAATGGACTTAATGTTTAGGTCATATCACCAGCTCTAGATAAATTATTACATGCACACAATACTAAAAGTAATCTGAACACTGTGCCTACTTACATGTGAAATTATTGAAACATTTGGGAAAAACAATGTTTGTTTTTTATTCAGTATGTGAGAATGTCTGACTAACAACTCTAAGTACAGATAATTGAAAGTAATTAAATGTGGAGGTGAGAATTTGCCTGATTCCACTGTGAAATTATTATTTTTCCATCCACATAATGTGGCCAGTGTAGCAGAACTGGTATGAGCACAGCAGTGGCGGCTGGTGGTCTTAATAGGGGAAGCAGAAGTAGCATTTTTCCAAATCACAAACTTATGATTTGTATGCGAATTCTACCCTCTTTTCCTTCTCTAAGAAATGATTAATTACCCTATCATACCAAAACGGACTCTTTGCCAGACTCTCCAGCTATTTCCTTTCAATGAATACATTCAATGATTCTTAGAAGAGTTCTCTGGCAAAAAGACCATACGCTGCTGAAAGATGAAGATCTAGCCACTTAAGAGGACTACCCCCGCCCCCGTTTCATCCAATCACGACTGAAAGCCACCAGTCCTGTCATTTCGTTGGTCCTCGGGGGTTTTTCAAGACCCACCCCGCTTTATTCATCCGTATTGACCCGATGAGTCAATGACATCTGGGAAATGACTTATTTTATGTATTTTGTCCAATGACTGACTAGATATTTTCAAACGCTCCCACCTTCCTGTTTCAATGGATTTGACACGAGAGCAGCCGCTGCTTCAATGTGAGAAATCCATTGGAACCGTAATGCTTTACAAGAAATTACTTAAAAAGGCTAATATATATAGACTGTGGTATTCATGGGGGGAAACAGCTTTCATGACACTATCCACATTTTTTTTCCCGCTTAACCCTTTATAGTTCACTCATAGAAATACTCTTTAATTCAAAATTTCAACCTTAGTGTGTTATTGAAGGACATAACAAGACTTTATTACTTTTGTAAAATGTTTCAAAATTTTTTATTATTATGTAGAAAATCAAGGTTAATGAAGTTACCATATTTGGTTCCTAACCCATAAGTGTCAAAAAAAAAAAATCCAAAAAGTATATTAAAAAAGAAAAACACATTTAAGGTGAAAGGAACATGTATTTTAGAATATTAAATCATCACTTTTAGGACATTAGACCAACATAAGTGCTGATCCAGACACCTGTCAACATCCACATTATCCCTTTGAACATCATTACTTACATTAGTACCATTACTTCATGGTATCTAACAAAACAATTACACTCACTATTCATGCAGAGGTGGACCTTACAGACCCTGTAGACCACATTGTACCTGAGATTGTTTTCTCACTGTCCTCACTGTAACTGTTGGTGAAATTACCAAAAATAGTCACTTGCCCGATAAAGGGTTACATTTTGCTTCCCTTGAAGTCTTAGAGCAGCTGCGTCTGGAGCACAGTCAGTTTAGCACTGGTCAAGGTACAGCAGGAGAACAGGGACAAATTACTTTATGTAACACACACTTGAAGATGGAGAGAACGTAGAAGTTGAACCAAGAAGTTATACAGTCCACAGAGAGATAAAGAAGGGTAGCAAAAGATCAGGAAAGAAAAGGTGGCATTGAATAAAACACAAAGTGAAGAGAAAAAAAGCCGTATGCTCAGTAGAGAAGATGAGGATAGAAGATAGAGAAGAGGGAGAGGAAGGAAGAGAAAGGAAAGCAGCAGTAGCACTCAACCTTTACAGAAATCAATAAATCAAGCTAAGATGGAGACAGCGGGGCAGAGAGAGAACGAAAGGAAGGGGAAACAGAGGGATGGGGAGACGGGAATACCAAAGGGTGGAAGCAGGGGGAGGACTGGAGTCAGACATACCTGAAAACAGAGGACTGAGCAAGACAAGGAGAGTAAGGTAGAGAATGTTGTTGGGTCTTTGTGCTCTCAGGCTGAAGCCCAGTGGATTAGTGTCTGGTCCGGTGAGGTCAACCTCTTCACCTGAAGATCAGCTGCAAACAAAGAGCATGGTAGGAACGAAGCGGAGGGGAATGATGTAGAAAGGCATGTCGAAGGTTATTTTTTACTCTCCCTTGAAAGACAAATGAGTGTGCTTTACAAAGCTGACCAACCTTTTTCCTCACAAAGCTGTAGCTCTTGGTGTCTTAACTTACAAGTTTAATGCTTTTAAGATATTTTCAAGGCTGATGCAGTGATGAGATCCCCCACATATAATGCCCTTCACAAGGAAAACAGAAGAAACGCACTGCATACTTGAGACATTCACGGCCAAAACATTTTGATATTTTTGTTACTGATTCCTATTCACACATAGACTCACGTATTTCCAAGGCTAATGTTTCAGACTGTAATGATCAGGGGGAAAAAAAGCAAAAGATAGCAACATTATCACAGCTAGAAGTCAGCTCAAGTCAATTCGTGCTGACGACGTGCTTTCTTTCCAGTCTGCGTTTCTCCATTTAAATAAATAACTGGAAAGGTGTATTGTTTGGTGTCAACATGTGAGAGTGTGACAAAAAGAAAGAAAAGAAAAGAAAATAGAAACGGCGTAGCAGTTGTTTGGGTAGCAGCACAGCTGGACCATAAAAGGAAGAATGAAAAAAGGAGTCAGAAATAAAGGAAAAAAATGTCTTTAAGCATAAAAGCTTGAAATCCATCATGTTTCTGACAACAAAGTGCTACAATGATGAACATAGCACCCAGTTGTCAGCAGGATTCACATCCCCTTCATGAGTAATACAAAGCAAAAATTCAGCAAGAGATTCTTTGACATTGATCGACACTAGAGAGACTTGTTTTTGTTGTTTTGTGTCACAACCACATGAAAGAAATTTAGACTTTTGTTGTGGGTGTGTGCGTGCCTGCTTGTATGTCTAAGTACGTGGGTGCAGACACACGAGCACAGCTAGCGTATAGCTTTCCTGACTGCTGAACTGTGTTACATATAATTATGTCACAGTAGAAAAGATGTTTAGTTGCTGATAAATTGGTCAGTCGTTTGTAAATGTATGAATTATGCGTGTTTAGGATAGAGAAGTGTGTAAAAATCCTATAGCAAACTTTTCTCAATGTAACTCGTATGGCCTGTTAAAACAACGTGTCTGAAATATGGCTCCAGCTCATCTACCAGGTTTTTGCTCATGACAATGCCATAAAATGCCATTTCATCTTTGTGCTTTACATAATCCTAATCCTCTTAACTTTGTGTTTATTAAGCAGCAAACACCACAATGGAGTATTCAACATCTTGTCATGTGTCTTGATGTCAGTTCTCTAAATATTATTTTCCCCTCTAAAGAAATATAACACTCAAAAGACGGGAATATTTATGACTGCGGCTGCTCGATATCGTGTCCGCTTTGGCAGCGAGTGATAAACCCAAATCTGGGATAAAACCTTGTGGGTGACATTATGTCTGTGTTTTGTTCAGTCTACATATTCTGTGCATATTCATGTAGAATATAGCCATGAACGCCTGAAGGAGATGAGAAAGTTTGTTTCTGAAGCTGAATAATTATAGAAGTGCACTCCAGACTTTCCACAGGGACTTGTGACTCACCGCTCAAGTGAAAAGACAGTACACACTTTTATTTGTGTATTTTTAAAATTCTATATTCCTGTCGTGGATAAAGCAGTATTTAATTAATAAAGTCAAAGATCGGTGGGGACAATTTGCCATTAATTACTGCATGAGTTTTCACACTATAGCTGCGATATTTCTCTTGTTTTGCGCAAAAATAAAAATATGTCATTGAGGGACTGAAAAAAGTTTCACATGTATTGTGTTCACGTTCGTACAAAACTTGCTTTCATTTCTCTGCTCTCGCCTGTCCTGTTTTAGCCTTTCCATATTATTTCTCTGTGTTTTGCTCTTCTGTACTACTAGCTGTCTGTTTTCTCAGCTCTGTTCTCCTCTCCATTACCTCCACGTTCTGATTTCCTTTTTTCCTCTACATGCTGCTCCCTTCCCCATTGCCCTTGCCTCTGTGGAATTGTTTATGCCCTGTTCATCCTCCTCTGTAATTATGAGTGTTGTTCACTGTATCCCCATCCATATGACTAGGCTGACGGATATGCGAGGAGATGGATAGTGTGAGTGAAAAAGCAAAGTGAAAAACGAGTGTGCTCTGGCAGAAGCCATTTTCTTCATGACACATCTGTCCATCGGCCTTGACCTGAGGGGACGCGGCACTAAATCTGACTTATAGTCGTAAACACACAGAGACGCACACACTGATTGAGATTACCCTGCAGTAATGATGATTATGGTTGTTTATGGTCTTCAGCCCACACTTTTGTCAGCTACAATGGCTGCCAGAGGTGTGTGTGTATCTGTGTGTGCGCACATTCTGCTCGGTTTGTGTTTGAATTTGTAAGTGCATACGTGCCAACTGTAGTGCATGCTTTAAAGACTCTAGAAAGGGGGGTAATTGCAGCGGAGTCAGGTTATTGTGTCCTTTATCAAGCAGACAAGCCAATTAGGGGCACAACCATTGATATTAATTTTCTCTTCCTCCCCCTCTCTCCTGTTTCCGAGGTGTTTTTCATTTAATCGGCGGATACGCTCAGTGATGGCCTGTGAAGAGTTGTAGATGTGTGCAGAGGCATGCACAGTGAAGTTACTAGAGCATGACGATGTGCTGAACACCAGACAGGGTAGGACGGCTCGGCCCCAGACCTGTCAGGGAGGTGGATTGTGTTATGGGTGCTTTCAGGTAGAAACTGTTGAAATAACTCATTATCCTTCAACAGTCTGTCTGCTGTGTGTTCTGATGTAGACAACGGAGATGTCTCGCCTGACACGTTGCACGCGCCAGCAGCTACATTTCGACACTGTTTTTTTTTTTTTTTTTTCCCCCAGTTGCCTCTACCAATAAAATTAACTTTTGAAGGAATTTAGTGTTTATAACCCAAGCAACAGGTGTCTTTTAGGTCTGTGTTATGGTGGTCAATGACTGGGATCAGCAACTTTTCAATCATCGACTGCAGCTCATCAGGTCAAGCTTTGTATTTTTATTAATGAATCCTTTCCTGTTCGAAGAGGCTCATGAGGACGCTTGAATACAGCATGAATCTCTTTGAACGTAGCAGATCAGCTCGGTCTGATGTTAGGCTTGAGATTTCCTAGCAGCAATGGTTAATTGGTAGTTATTTTTGACACTGAAAAGTTATTGAGGGACAATAATATGGTTTCATTATTACCCCTGATGCGCGCTTTAAAGAAGTTAAGAGTAGTATTGATAAAGTATCCCAAACTACCTAGCAGCAGGGCAAAGCCACATACCAGAACACACCTACATCTACCAAAACCACAAACAGGTGTATCTACAGACTCACTGAATAATGCATAAAGCTCTATGTTTAAGGCTACACACACCTGTATTATGGTATCATCAAGTTTTCTCCCTCAAATGAAAAACTTATTTGACAGCCGTTCAAAAGAAATAGTGTTATATAATCTTCATGGAGGTGACTGTGTTACATGATATTTTACATTATAGCTCTGTTAGCTTCGCTCTATTTTTTTTGACAGAAAACAGTCACATTAAAATGACAAGCTCCACCTCAACGCCTCCATTTTCTTTACAGTTTTTGTTGTTAATACCTGCACTAAAGATCTGTTCGGAAACGTCCAAACAATTTAGTCTGAACCATGATTCAACAAATGGTAAACATAGTAAAAATAATAATATAACCACTAGAAACTTAAAATTTCATAATCCCTCAAATCAAACTCAGCTGAGTAGAAGAAACGCTGCAATTTTAGCATCAAACTCCATTCTTTTCTTTTAGAGCTGTGTCCAGGGGTGAAAATAACAATGGTGCTTCTGGCTTTTATCACTTTGTCATGTTCTTTGACTCTAAAAGTGGTCTTTTAGTGGTTTTCATCCCATTTGGTCACTTTCTGACACATTGGTCAAAGGCCCCATGGTGTTAGTTTTCCTCACCATGGGAGACCAGCAGAATGACTCACTACTGCCTCTAGTGGTCAAATAAATGACCAGCGGGATAGATATTCAGTCCATACCTCTACAATCCAATACATTGGTATCTTTGACATAACCTCATAACTCTTTATTTTGGAGCTTTTAATGGTAGTCTTAGGTTATATTTGAAGGTTTTAAAGTACAAATACTACATATACTGTAGCTCCTTTAGGGACATACATGTAAGTTATGATCCTTTTGTTCAGATAAGACCTCCTTCTTTCCATTTTCTTAGCTACTTCAGATCAGACAACCCAGGAATTATCAAGAATTATATTTTCATGAATTATAAAACCAGTCCAGTTGGCAACATGTACTGGAGTTTAACTCGTGGGAGAAGCTGAACTTTAAAAAAAAAACAAAAAAAAAAAAAACTTTTCACTCACTTGATGCTACTCACCTGTCATAACACAGAATTCTGAGTCAGTCTCAGAAAGCCCGGATGGATCTGAGCATCACTGAATCTCTGAAAGACATACAGTCATGACCAAAAGTTTTAGCAGTGACACAGTTTGTTTTTGCAAGTTTTGCTCTTTAGTTTTTTCTTTTCGTTTTTATAAAAAAATTTTCCACGTTTTTCAGGTACATCAAAAAACAATATTCTTTTTACACTTTTTTACACCTTTCAAAGTCTTTCATTGGCAAATAAATCACATCTATTCAAAGAGTAAGTTGTGTCACTATCATAACTTTTGGCTGTGACTGTATATCCTTAATGGTGCACAATATGTATCATAAGTTAATTGTTAATTACTTGATCAGGGATAGTTGGCGTCAGTTAGAGAGAAGAGCAGCTTGTGATCATACTGTATGTATGATATGCAGCTGTTTTTTTATTAATTTTACATGTTCAAAATATCAATGATGTGGTCAAAGTCATTATTAATATAATGTAGTGAATGGACAAAGCTGTGCATTGAACAGTCAAATCTAATCTGACTGCCAAACTTCACAGTTGGTTACAGCCTTAATGTCCTTAAACCTCTCAGTCTTTCAGTTTCAGTGGATTTTATTCGGTCTGTGTTTGGAGAGTCTAGATCCATTAGTAGTACTAACACAGCTCTGTAGATAATGGCTGGCTTCTCTAATGGCTACAACTGTACCTGAAATAAATAAGCCAACTGTTTAATGCAATAATTAATGGTTGGCTTGCTTTTTCTGTAGCTTTAATTGACCAAAAAAGCAGCCATCAATCTGTGACATTAACCTTAAATAATTCACATCAACGTTTACAGAGTTCTTACATTTATTCATCCAAGAATAAGGAATAATAAGGAGTAATAGACCATAAGCATTAGATAGATTTTGGTATGCGTTGTAGCCCCTTACAGATCAAACTGTACGGGATAGACAGGGGAGGAGAGGCTGTGTTTCAAATACATCTTCAGATCATGATCAGAGCAAGGGGAGGTTGCAATTAGCATGGATTAAAGGGCAGATTATAGCGCGACTAATGAGAACATAAAGAGATTAGATGCCAGGGAAGAGTCATGGAGACATGGAATTGATAGACAGATAGGAAGCATGGAGAAAAAAGTGAAGGGGAAAAAGAGGGAAAGCCACTGAGACCAACTGATATGAGGATGTTAGGAAAAGGTGTGCAAGGCAGATATGAGGGGGGGGGGGGCAGACCGGTAGAGCAAGAGATCCAGGACTGCAAGAGACGGTAGAAAGACATAATAGGAAGAGAGATAAAGAGAAAGAGGCCTCAGAGACCAAGAGATATAAGAGAGCAAGGAAAAGACAGGGTGAGTAGAGAGAGGCCTAAATATGTGGGAGCTGCAGAGATGGAGAAAACAGTGGCAGGGACAGGGGGCAGTGGGGTTCTGGAAGTAAATTGATGGATAGGTGGTCCACAAGCAGAGAAAGATTGAAACAATGGAAAGAGACAGGGGAGCCAAGCGAGGACTCAGACAGATTAAAAGGAGCAGGGAAGAGAGTATATATATACACACACACACACACACACGCATGCACTTGTATAGATAAACAAAAGGGTGGAGACAAAGACAGACTCACACAAACG
>JAPQRQ010000014.1:21268606-21286061 GCA_037367365.1 Apogon talboti | reverse complement strand
AACACAATGCACAGGTTCTCCCTTAGCCAATCAGGACGCAGAACACAATGCACAGGTTCTCCCTTAGCCAATCAGGATGCAGAACACAATGCGCGTTCATACACTGTAAAAAAAAAAGTATGCAAAATTGCACTAAAAAAATCCGCGAAACAGCGAGGCCGCGAAACAGTGAGGCCGCGAAAGGTTATAGTGAGGGACAACTGTTCACAGAAAAGGATTGGAATAAAAAAATTTGCAAACAAATGAACAAAGAAACCAACAAAGAAGTCACAAACACTTGCAGGAAGTATAGAAAGCAGTGTGGAAGAAAAGATAATTGAATATGTATAAAGAAAGAAGAAGGTACAAGGACTCGACAGATGGAAAGACGAGATCATTTCCCCAGTGAATGCTTCATAAAATTATATGCTCTTATATCTGACCATAATAAAGTCATAATAAAGCCCAAACATATAGACCTATGAAGTGGTTATCTGTCATAGCTACGACTGCAGAACACTGGTACCACTAGCCACCATATGGCACTACACAGAATGTATAGCTTTTATATAACCGTCTCCCAGTTGAAGCCAAACATTAAGCAAAGTGTCAAATTGGATTTTAATTTGACAGTTGCAAATGATCACTGCAGCAGCTAAAAATAAATTTCCTCATTGTTTCCTCATTGTTGCTCCATTCCCCTCATAGTTCAAAGCAGAAAGATTCCTCTGACATTTTGCAGTGGCAAGCATTCATAGAGCATCCCTCAGCAAAACACAACGTGGAGTCATGATGTATAACATTGACTGAAACTGTAAATGCATATTAACAACATATTGGAAAAGAGGACAGGCTGCTAATATAAAGCTGTGTATCATTTAGCATGTGCAGTACTAAATATAAGCATTGAAAGATGTAGCTGGAGGTGAGAACATATACACACATACATACCGTTTTCCCAATTTTACATTTGTTCTTAACACACATGTACACAGAGCATATATGTAGACTGATTACAGTTCCCTCCAGAGAGCTTTGATGGTTTCGGACAGTGACCTCGCCATTTCAGTCCCAAAAGCATCTGGAATGGACAGGTGGTATGGTCAAACACACATGCATACACACGGAGTAGTTCACAAACTTAACCTGTCAGGATCATCAGACGTGCATTAGGGCCCCCCTGTTGGTTTGCTGATATTTTAAGCTTCTGAACTACGGTCAGTATTAAATACATACACACACACAGTCTGGTTAGACTTCATTAATCATGTAGAAAAAAAACATCTTCGGTCTGACATTTTTTTTTCTATCATATTATTTTGCACTCTTTGTCTTTGATTTACCTTTGACACTTTCCGTTTCTGTTCCATCCGCCGAATACTGTCAAACTTTAAGAACAGCAAAACCAGATGGAAAAACCAGAATGCAGCATTTACAGCAATACAACTTGATGTCATGCAAAACCAACAGTTCCTGGCATCTATTGACTGCATGTGAGATTAGACCTGTCCAAAGCTGTGAGTAGTCGTGTATTGCAAAGCTGAAATCTATAGCAGCCAAAGGAATGGCCTCGAAACAAATGAGCCATTAGATTAGAAATTGAACGCATATTTACCTGCAGAGTGGACTATGACAGAACAAAGAGTTATGGGTTTTAGAGAGTTGTGATGTTTGTTTCTTGTGGTTTTATAAATGACTTCTGTAACTAAGACTTGACGTGAGTTGATTCTTTTTATTTTCGTTCTGCAGCTCCCCGAGTCGTCTCCTTCTCTTTCGACGTCGGAAACGGACCTGTGGAATTAACAGTAAATTCAGCCACTCCCCTCAATGACGACCAATGGCATCGCATAATCGCTGAGAGGAACGTCAAACAGGCGGTGCTTCAGTTGGACCAGACGAACCGGGCGTCCCAGCTCGCCCCTGCACAGGGACACACACGGCTAGAGCTGTTCAGCCAGCTCTACGTGGGTAAGACGCACACACACTCTCAAACAATTCACCACTGTTAACAACCCTTATGAGTAAGAATTACTCACGTACAGACATTTGATTGCAATTTGGACGTTTAATAGCTGCTTTGTGGAGGAGGGACACTCAGAGACAAACACAATATAATTATGAGCTCTTGTGTGCGGAAAGTACACATCATCCATGTACACATAATAGGATTGAACTCTTAATTAAAAAACTTTCTGTTCTGTCTGTATCTCCAGTAATGCCCCCCCCCTCACACATGCAGACATTCACAGTGGGAATGTCTGATTGTTTAAAAAGTTAAAAACTGTACCAGCTTCTTGAGAGGCTTTGGTCCAGCTTAGCCACAGCGGCTCCTTATTAAGTTAATGTTAATCCGGAATCCACACAGGCATTTTGCATTTAATGATATATACACGTGTGGATGCACGCACGTCCTCACATCCATGCGAGTGATCAGAGTATTAATGAAGCTAAATCAGAGGTTCACTGAGCCTCTGTGCTGATTATGAGTGTGTGACTAAAACTAACTTAATTCGCTTAGTGAGGTCATTTCCTTGACTCTTCAATACTTTAAACTATTTAAATTATTTTGCTTGGATTAAGTTTATATAATTGCACAAAGAGCATACTTATTGTTTTTTCTCCATTATCATTAATGCATATTTTCCAAAATCTGATCGATCACGTCATAAATGCTTACTTAAAGCTGAGAAGTGCCTGCCGTGTTGCATATTGCTTCATCTGGATCTACACTCAGTGCAACTTAAGCCCTTAAAGAGTTCAAATGGCAGATGATGTGGCCAGTTCCTCCTCTATGCTTTCACTTCTCTGCCTTTTGTGCTGAGCTGTCAATAGTCTATAAACCAAACTCCAGGGCTAAAATAGTTTTAGGGATTTGAGGATAGAAGGAAAAGTGCTGAGGCGGATCACAGCGTTCCTACTATCTCACGGACGAAGTTCTGCCCAAAGGAGATAGTTCCAAATTCCAATCAGGCATCCCGATGTGATAGCCTTAACCTCCTTGATCCCAGTTTATAATATAATTTCATCGTCTCATCAGTTTTGCTGATTCATACGCTGCTGAAACATCCTCACCTTATCATGTCCCAATTTGCCGCTCAGTGTATTTGTACTTTCATTTGGAGGAATGGAAAGGGCCGAGGAAGGTTTCGTCATTGCAAGACTCGCGGCTATGAAACCGGGGACTTAATGGCTGCCAGATACTGCCTCGGCCGTCACCTCATTTGCATGTGTATATTCCAGCGCGATTCTCTGTCACGGAAGACGGGAGGAGAATCAGCCTGCTGGCATTTCTCTAGAAACACAAGAAACAGCCAAAGTCAGAAGGAGAGCGAGGAAAAGAACAACAGCCAATGATGTGACAAGACCTCATATCACATCTCTAATCCTTACACACTCCTCATATCAGAATTGCTTTAGAAAGTTCCAATGTGACACACCCACAGTAAACCAATCAGTAAAAGGAAGTAGTAGACATGACCTTTAATAACATCACAAGAGACAAAGCTGTATTTGTGTTTTTGGTGCAGAGATTAAAAAAGAGTAAGGGGATCCCTGGAAGCAAACCGGCATCAATATTTTATTGAAAATCGGCTGATTCCTCCTTGCAATGGAACATCTTCTGCCACTTTGCACGTCGTCTCTGATTGATATTGATGTGGCTGTTTGAAGGTAGCGGAGTAGAAACAAGAACGCAAGCCAGAAATCTAAGAGGAATACAACTTTGAATTCTGCTTCAGTCATCTTTTGTTTGCAATTTTGATGGAAGGAGCAAAAAAAAAAGAACAAAAAACAAAGTCGCACAAGAACCGATGTGTTTGAAAGATCTGTTTGTATGATTTCATATAAATGCACAGTTGGGGGTTTACAATAGGGGGCTTTATTTTACTTACCTTGTTCTCATATCTGCCTCTGTATCATCTACTTCTCTCTTTCTCAATCAATATGCTCCTCATCAAGCGTTTGATTGCTTTAGTGTTTACTGCACAGTGGCTCATTTGCTCTAATGGCCTTGAGAGTAAATGTTATACCATCAGCCTTCTGTCGTTTACTTCACACTGTTAACTTTTAGCTCCACAATTCACTTCATACATGCATATAACTATAAATCTTTCTCCATATTACTCATAAAAATCCACCATCTGTTCTTTTGATTTCCCTTTTGATTAATGGTCAACATCTTTTTTTTTTTTATATATATAATTTTGCATGTTTTTGCTCATGACTGGATTGCTTTTTCTATGTCTTTGCTTTTTCCTTTTGCTTGCTACTGTCTTCATGGATTGATGTCAATGCTCTCTGCATGCGTGTGATTGCCTGTTGCAGGGAAACCAGCCTCACTCACCTGCCAAGACAGTAGGTAACATTTAATGACTACAATGCAATGTCTCGGTGACTTTAATTCAGAGCCAGAATAACAAAATCCCATTTCACAGCTTATGCATTCATACAAGACACAAGTCAAGACCTTATATGTGTAGAATTATACAGTGCAACGCATGCATTTCGTCGCATTTGATTCATGCGCAGTCCCACACTGATGATGATTAAACTTCAGCTGGGATTAAAATTCATATAATATTCATACATTGATGTGAGAAGTTATCTTTGGTAGATGATGTGCTGCTAGATTTGCTGTGCAGGGATCGTTCGGGAGTAAGTCCATTATAGACCTTAAAGAGAGAGAGTTCAAAAAACACAGTGTTATAAACCTATAGACATAAAACATCAGGCAGGTAATGGGATTTCTATCATAATATCTTCCCTCTGGAAATGCCGGTGGGTTAGAAAGGCTTTTGAGGTGGCATTTAGACTTTATAAATCTAAAATATTCATCTAAAGCTCGCGCAATATGGGATCCTCAAGAGCAGTCGCTATAAACACAGAGTGGATAAATACTTGTGAGAGGATCTCGATAAACAGGCAAACATGAGACGCACAGTACCAGGATTTCCTCTTAAAGTGTCCACACGCATTTACATTCACATTATGTCTATTCCCTCAACTGTGTGCATATTCATTACTTCATCATTACTTATGTAGAATCCACACACATAAATTCCCGCACAGAATAAAGGTCTAAAGGTCACATTTTATGTCATTAACTTTTTTTTTAGAGCTCAGCACTTGACTGTAAACGGGTCTTTTAATTAGGAAATGCATATTTTCTGTGTTTATATGAATGTGTATGTGTAACCTAATGAATGTAAAATGTTTTCTCATTAGCACATTTCAGGGTAACATACCCTTGAGTCTCCGTACATCTCAGCCATATTTAAATAGGTGTATCCAAATGTGCTGTGCATTTCAGTTTTTGTTCATATGACTGTATTTCTGTGCATTTGTGTGTTCATGTGTTTCTCTTTGTCCAGACCTTTATGGAGCTTTTTATGGCTGCCTCTGGCATTGTTGTTTGAGGAAAATGCGAATCAGATAATGATCACATTTCAGATGTTTAGCAGGGATAAGGATATATATGGATTTCATTGCACAGAGGACTTTTTTTTATTAATGACACTGTTTCTAAAATGATTAAAATAAGTCAGTATAAAGCACAAAACAGAAACAATGCATTTAACGAAAGCTTTAAAATATAGTATATTTAATAGACTTGTGGAAAAATAAGGGTTACTCATCCTCTTTTGTTGCAGTTTACTATATAGTATTTTCTATTTGCTCACACATAACTGCCTCTGTGGTCACTGATATCAGGATCTGTTACAAGCCAGTACTTGTGTCAGTTAGTATTACTCAGGCTCTGTTTCACACCATTTGTAAGCTGTACAGAAGTCAGTCGCATGCATGTGTGTATTCATTCGCCACAGTCTCTGCAGACCCCAGAGCCTGCTGTCCGTTTAATCAGAGACTGATTTAGACCTGAGTAAACAGGTGGCCGAAACCTCCAGCCAATCAGTGGGACAAAATAGATTAATTAACAGGTCTACTAAAAGTCTAATCTGTCATGGGACAGAAAAGTGGAGAAAGCACGTGAAAGCCCACCTGCATCTTGATATTTGAATATTATATTGGCTGGAGAGAAGCACATGAATTAGTAATCCTTTTATATTTGCCTTGTACCTGTGTGGCTAAGCTAGCAGATGAGTGAGGCTGACAGAGCAGCTCTTTAGAGAGAAAACTATTTGTGTATGCGTGAGATAGAGTCCAGGTCTCTTTATACATGGCTTCTTGAATGGACACTTCTCTGTAATCCAAAGTATGCAATTAAAAGGTTTTAATAACTAAAGTGCCCCTCAGCTCTTGTTAATGAGGGTGTGCATATGTGTGTATACTTATATGTGTGTGTGTATCTTTACGTTGTATCGTCCTCTGTGTTTGTGCTTGTGTCTGAATATATACCTGTGGGTGTATGTTTATGAGTGTGTTTATTGCTATAGTCATTTAGGTGCACATTAATCTATTTAACACCCCTCCTCTGTCCAAGTTAATGGGTAGTTAGACTGTAATGGTGCAGGGCCAGAATGACGATGAAGCACTTTAGAGGAATGGCTATTGACACCCTAAGGCTAAGCCTTAATGCTCATATTGACTCACGTGAATCAAGTTGGCTGTGTGTGGCATCTTCGTCTGTACCATGGACCGTACATGCATGCATCCATCTGCATGCGTATGCTTGTAAGATCTTCATTAAGTCTCAGTCTTCATTATAGCTCTTCTAATTAGTGAAAAAAATCAAACAAGTTGAAGGTTGTTTCAAGAGCAGCGTCACAGTTGGAACAATTACCATGACACCAATGGCTTCCTCCAGGCATCAGGATATTAACGTTTCTAAAAGAGATTAAAACACAGTCTCCTGCGTTCACAATGACTTTTGTGTCCCTGACTTCCATTTGTCCTCCCCTCTGCCTCTTTATTTATGTTCTTTCCTATTTCATTTCTCTCTCATTGCTACATATACTGCATTGAAACCATCTCCTGCCTGGTTCTGTTACTGCTCAGGTGCTGCAGGGGGCCAGAGGGGCTTTCTGGGCTGTATCCGAGCCCTACGAATGAATGGGATCACCCTCGATCTTGAGGAGAGGGCTAAAGTCACACCTGGAGTCAAGCCCGGTTGCCAAGGCCACTGTACCAGTTATGGGATGTACTGCCGCAATGGAGGAAAGTGTGTGGAGAAGTACAACGGCTACCTGTGTGACTGCAACGCCACCGCCTACGATGGCCCGTTCTGCACCAGAGGTGAGAGCGCTGACATCCTCTTAGATTCAGCATCTTTAAATCAATGTGTGGATATTGAAACTTTAGTTTGAGATTAAATGATTCATACAGATATAGCACAACCATGCACTCTATATAAATAGTGGACAAATCCTCTGTGATGTAACTATTGGTTTTTAGGCCATAGAGATGGGTGACATTATGCTTCATAAATGATAACACATACAGTTGTATATGATAACAGTGATGCTAAATTCATATAATGTAAATAAACACTAATCAGTACTAGCTGGCTGACTGATGGACCGTATAATTCCATACAAATGTACGCTAACATTAACTATTATAGTAAAGTTACACTAACAGGCTGACTATTATAAGTACCAAACTTAATGACAGAATCCTCTTGCAGTCTTTTTTACTGTAATTCCTCAATCATTACTACAGGGGAGCTACCTATCAGGGAAAAAGAAGTATTACTCAATAAACAGGAGCTGTGAATGTCGCACTCAGCAGCCGAGGAAGCTGCCAATCAAAGCCCACAGAGCAGACACAGATAACACTCACCTGTCACTCAAAGCGGCCACTCCCTCAATAATGCATGACCTTTGGATTTATATAATGTAAATTCACTCCCTGTCAGTGTCATCAAGGGTAAATGAGGTTTTTGTACATATTAATTAGTTTCCAAAGCCGTTTGTTGCTGCTGCGAAGTTTGACATTTTAAAATCGGGGTCCATGGGGATTGACCAGCTGATGGAAACAGTCCCAAGTGGCCAGATTAAAGAATTGCAGTTTTTTTTTGATACTTTACTTTTCAGCCCCAGCGGTCGTCACTTGAGCACCACCTGTACATATAAAGTTGGAGCTCCCAAAAGTGTTCAAGTTAAAATGCAAACCTGAAATTTTGGTGTCTTCTCATTCCCTAAACTTCCAGTAATATATGATAAATAACCACAATATCTAAAGTTGGAACTTTTTACTGTTTGACTACAACCTCAATACAATATTGTTAAGTAAATATAATTTTTGGATTAATCCACATCAAAGATAAGTCAGTCAGGGACAGAAAATCAATTGCAGCTAGCAAGATAATGTCAATAATTACTATATTTATAAGCAATGTTAGCAATGTAGCACACACTACCATGATAAAAAAATACGCAAAATAAGTAAATCATGCTCTAATGTACACAACTGACTGTAGTTTGAAAACGCTGCCTCATGAAAATCTGTTCTTGTCCTCAAACTGATAGTGCTTCATCTGGAGATTTCTGTCCAGTTTTTTTCACTCTTCTTATTATTAGTTTTATTTCATTTTTTCTACTGAATGCTTCCACACTTAAAACTCAGGCTTCTTCTTGGCATTTCCAGTGCCTTTTATGAAGCCTGTGTTTTTTGTTTTTTTATTCACATCGTGTACATGACTATGAGGGAGACATCACAAAAATCATATAGTCACTGATACCTGAGACAAGGAGCACCATCATGTTTTCAGATCCAGGTTTGCATAATCAAAGAGCCCTATAATGCACCGCATCTGAACCGATCAGTGCAGGCAAAAGGACACGTCTCTTCTACTTAAAAGTGAATTCCCATATCAAAGCATCGGTATGCATTTTGCTCTGCCAGCTTGCGATATAATAAACACAGGTTCATGACATATTTTGTGTCTCCACCATATCTTTGGGAAAAGCATGTCTAAAGTATTCTTTAATATAGAGTCTGTTTTATTTTTTTTCCTCATGGCTGCAAGAATTCTTGCACAACCTACCCTTCAGCTGTGAATTTTTAGATGACAAACTGAGTCATAATCTCTCTGCTAACACTTTTTCAATGTCCTTTACAGGCATCTTTGTGAACAAGTTTTCATTCCTCTTTAGTTGACAATGCCACAGTCAAATAGTGCCAGGATTACTGCTGGAGCCGTTATATTTCAATGAGCTGCACTGCCTGACAACCCACTGTGATTTTTGCTGAGCTCTGTGATTGTTCTCACTTCCTATTCAGTTTGGAGCTGTCGGTGTTGAAAGTGTTTGGGCTTATGATAAAAGGCATCGATTGAGTGTGATATTGTGCTTACCCACCAATTCTCCCTGACTTTACAATGCACTCACTGAATACTAAAACTTACAGATACAGAGCGAAGAGATCAAACTGAAAAAACAAAATGCATGCAGCCACTGACAAGCCATCTCACAAAGCAGAGGGTAGCTCAAGTGTTTTGAAGTTTGAGGATGAGAAATGTTGCATTCCTCTAACTCTGCACTGCAGCATAAGTTAAAACATCATGTTTGTTTCACAGGGATTCGTTAGATACAGTATTAAAGTTCTACTTCTCAAAACAAGTTTTCATAAAATGCTCTGGGGAGAAGAGCAGCACTGCTGTCAGTGGCTTCTGCTACCTCCCAGTCAGAGAGTTGATCCCCGACATGTGAATTAATTTGTTTCCTAAAGCCGAATAGTGTTTTTCCCCTGTGCTCCTGGCAGGGGGGTGACAAGATGACAGAAAAGCAGAGTGGGTGAATGTGTGTGTTCATTTGTGTATGTTTGTGTCGTGGGGGAAGGGGATGACAGTGTGTGGTGATATGTGAGTGTAGGACATGAAAAGACCACCTCCGAATTCTGTCATAGCCAATCAGGCATTTTAGGATTTATAGAATGGAGGTTAGTGTCTTCAAGAGAGTGTGTTTGTGTGTGATGTGTACGTCCGTATATCTGTCTGTCTCCCTGATGACAGACAGAGAAAGACAGGGATAGAGCACACCCTTGTGTCTGTTTGTGTGCATGTCACATGACTGTCCCCTTCCTCTCCTGTCTCCTCAGTTTGAAGAGTCTCTTATTTCCTGTCTCGCCCGTCTACTTTATCTACAATTCAACTTTTTGTCATGTTTATCCTTGTTCTTTTATCATCCCTCCTCGCTCTCCCTTGCCTCCTCTCTTTCTTCAAGCCTTGTTTTGCTCCTTTCACTCTTAGTTTTCCTCTCCTGCTCATTTATCTCATTCTCTAGTTTTCTGCTTTTTTCATGATCCTCTTTCCTCTACTTTCTCCTCTGCTCTTTCAGCGTTTATCTCCTCCTGTCCTGCCTCCTCTCTTCTTCCGCTTTCTTCTTTTTTTTTTTTTTACCACTTTAAGCCCTTTTCTTCATCTCCTCACCCCTCTCCTGTTTTCACCTTCTGGAAATCTCCCCTTTAACTCTCCCCCCCCAACTCTTCCAGTCCTCCCAGCGAGTGAAAAATGCATGAAGCCAGCTATAATTGCACACTGCATTTCCATTGTATCCATATTTACGCACTGCTCAGGGGACACTGCAGTATTATTATTATGCATTCTCATTCTTCTACTTTTCTGCCCTTGAGGGTCACACGGTGTGCACATGTTCATCTATAAACATGGACACACACATGAAAGCACCAACTCACACATGCATACATACCTGTAGAAGTTTGCCTATTTGCACAAATTCCCTCTCCAGAACTTCTACTCACATGGACATAAAAAATATACACAAACACAGAGTCCCTGCCCTGCAGCAGAGTTTTCTCATTCCCTCTTATGCTTCCAGACAACTCTGTGTTGGTTTGGAGGCTTCGGGCAGGTAGTCTGACACTCTCTACTTTTTTTCTCAGCAGGCCAGAAAAGGCGTAGACAGGTTATATACATGCACTACATCATCCACAGTTTGCATGCACAAAGATACAATAGGAAATACAACAGGAACCTGCATAGTCCCACGCACTGTGTGGAAACTAGCAAACCCTTCTGAATAAACATTAAATATCCTGATAGATCATTTTGTTGTTTCATTGACTCTTCTGTAACTGATTGAAGAACTGAGGCAGACACTCAACAGTGACATGAATTACACTTTTTCTCACTCTGATTCACTTAATACCCAGAAGCATTTATCTTGGCAGGCAGTGAGCACTCCAGCCGCAGCAGAAAATGACGCGAGCTCACAAGCTCACTGCCTGGTTAACACAGAACAATTGGTAAAATGGATCTCTCCAGACTCTCAAAGCTTGAAACTGTATCAATGCGACGCAGAATAGAGGATAAAATTGTGATATAGCTGAATGGAGGCAAGGCTTTTCGTCCACCAATATGAGTCAGAGAGCGTGCCCGTTTTCTGGTAATAAGCCCTCTATTAAATTTAAGTAATGTAGCTTGAAGTATTTATTGTACTGTGTCCAGCAGGAGACGATGGGTGTAGTGAAGCTTTAAAATAACATGCATAAATATGTTCACTTAGTATTCTACACTCATAGAAGGCGTACTTATACATCCATACTGCTCACACTGTAGGGCACGCATGCCAAAGCAACATGCTATGGCGTTTACCCACACACAACCCCAGGCCCTCCACTTTGCGTCTTTAATTTCATGCGCATTGTGCCTTTTGTGCCTTTAGTTACCAACATGCACACACTGCTGAAGCATGTGTATACACACGCGGACACAAAGAATGAGCATGACAGAAGAAATAGAACACTAAGGTCCCTGCCTCTCAACACTTGATTAAGAGAATCAATAAGCCTCCTGGAATGGCTGGAATATGCCATTAGGTGTGTTAATGTACTGGTAAACAATGTATTGTTTTGTTTCAGATGCTGGAGCGTAGCAATTTAACACCCACTTTAATACACATCCTGAACACACATACAGTGTAGCCTATGTGTGTGTGTGTGTGTGTGTGTGTTTTTCTTGCTGACCTTATAATATCTCAGCGTCCAGTTTAGCCTTGACATTTACTTTCTTTCTTTCTTTCTTTCTTTCTTTCTTTCTTTCTTTCTTTCTTTCTTAGTTGCTTCCTTCATGTTATCTTTACTTAGTAGCTCTTTATGCCCATTCTGTGTTGCAAATGTTTATGAAGTTTAATATTTATCTTTATGTATTCATCTGATTGCATTTCACATGTGCTTTAAATTGCTTTATATATCCTCTCTTGTCTCATTCAGATGTTGGAGGTTTCTTTGAGGCAGGAACCCTGGTCAAGTATAACCTTGCCCAAGAAGCAGTGGCAGGAGCCAGTAAAGGCGCAAGGCTTGTGACATATCAACTAACACCACAGGAAGTAAACCTAACAAAGGAGGAATTGGCATTTAGTTTCAGCACATCTAACGCACCGGCTGTTCTGATGTATGTCAGCTCCAAGACGCAGGATTATCTGGCTGTGGTGCTCCGGCAAAATGGTAAGATCCCCAGAAACACACACATAATGGAAAGTATTTGTGTGCTACTGCTTACTCAACAGTGAAGAGTCAGATTGAAATAATGTGTTTTTGTGCAAAAAAAAAAGTTTAATTTTAAAGGCTGAGAAGTTCCATAATCTTCTAAAATCCTTCCCAGTCAGAGGCTTCATGCTGAGCAGCTGACAGGCGGCTCAGTGCTTTGATTAAGTGAAAGTAATAAAAATTTGACAGTGCCATCTAGTGTTACACTAATTTATGTGCACAGCCATCAGAATAAAACTGCAAAATGTTCACAATGCTTAGGAGTGCTGCTACAAATTCTGGTCCCCTCTGGTAAACTGCTTCTCGGAGCACTGACGCATCCAGGCACCTCCTGCATAATTCAGGGTTTAGCCCCTAAATTAATAGTATTACACTAATATCTACTGCCTACCGTTCTGTTTTTTTGCCACTGCTTGAGGAATATCTGGTAAATTAATTTTACATTTTTGAGTTCATTATTAATTGATGAGAGCTCATTCTTAAATTGTCTTAGAGCAGGAAAAGGTACGTGTTTGGCAGACAAGTGGACATGTGACGTGGTCCATGTGTCTTCAGGTTCATTGCAGGTGCGGTATAACCTCGGGGGGCTGAGAGAGCCATTCGCTATAGATGTGGACCAGCGGAACTTGGCCAACGGACAACCACACAGCATTAACATGTCCCGGGTTGAAAGGAGCGTCACCATCCAGGTACAAGTCACACACTCACAAACATATCTCAGCGCTCAAAAGGATGTTTGGAGGCTTTTAGTCGACGCTAAGAAAATATTCAAATTTCAAGCTCCTTCTCATTTAAGATCTGTGAGGGACTGGCTTCCAACTGCACACTCAAACACATGCACAAACACGAGAGTACACAATCACCCAAGTCCAAGCCAGCATTAGTTCGATGGTTTGCAATAAGTCAGAGGGGAGAGCAGTGTCCTGTTCTGTCTTTTGCTGTGATGAAAGTGCTTGTCCTCTGCCACTGTTAATCCACTTCCAGTAGACAGCCTAAGTATAGCAACAGAGAGCATGCATCGATCTGTGTGTGTGTTTGTATGAGTGCCCAACGCCACTGTGTGATTGCAGCTGCATGTATTTCTGCCCTCGTGGAGGTATTTATGAGTGTGCAAGCAAGTGAGCAAGTGTGCAAGTTTGTGCACGACAAAGTGTTGTGTATATGTGTGTATATGTGTGTGTGTGTGTGTGTGTGTGTGTGTGAGTCTCTCTGCCTGTCTGTGTGTGTGTGAGTTCATGTGTTGGGGTTTGTTTGTGTGCTCTTGAGCTGCAGCTAAACAGCTTAGTGCAGATCAATACAGCCAAGGCTCAGTCAGTAGCTGTCAAGGATGGAGTGAGAATTCAGCTAAAATATTACAGACTTTGTTCTGGGTTAAAATGCTCAGGTTTGGCTGCAGGCAGCAGTTTAAGGAGTTGAAATGGAATGCAGCCGGCTGTAAAACCTAGTTATCGGTTGCATTCAGATTGGAATAAAATTGTATTTTCATGGGCAGTTTACTTTTTTTTGCCAAGATGGGGATTATCATTCTCTGCATGAGAACCAAAATGGGAAATTGTAAAAAGTTTCATTTTAATCCACCCCCTTCAGTGTTTTTTACTGTTGAAAATGGTACAGATTACAATTCAGTTCCTTAGATTATCATATTACATTAACTTTATGATATCTATTAATTAGACGTACCATTTCTCATGTGTCGTCTATGTTCCGTAGATGCTTACGTTGCACCACGGCATGGAACGGACCCTCTGTTGTGCAATTTTGTACCTATTTACAACTCCATCCAAAGTTTTGCATTTTAATTTTCAACATTAACAAGAACCTGCTGTGGCGCGGATCATTTATAGTTACAAGTTTACTAGCTATTGCATTCTGCAGCGTATCTGTCCCCTGTGGCAAAACCTAATTTCCCTGCAGACATTGGCAGTTTAAAGTTTCACCTTATTTGTCATGCTTATCATGATGTTTCATACTCCACTGATACGCCAAACACTTTACAACACTTAGACCTAGGTCCTCCTTGTGGCTAGTATAGGAAATATTTCAGAGAAATTTCACAACATTCCCACATGACTTGAAAAAAATCCCACCTTCCTCTCTTCTTTCGCTTTCATTAAGAAATGTAGGTACTCTTCCAAACCCATAAGCAGTGCATCTTCTTTGCCACATACAGGGAAGGCTTTAGCCCTCCTTCTTCCTGTAGCATGTACATGGAGCAATAACCACATCAGCACTGAATCTCATCACCTACATTTGCACACTACAGTGAAAAATTCCGACAGCAAGAAAATTAAACTGAAATATCTGATGGAAGTCTTCCTCATTTCCTGAACAAATCACTTCCTGCAGCTGCTGATCACCCCAGTGGGAGCACTTCAACGTTTCACCGACATAGAAAGTTATTGGAGAAACTGTAGGATTCTCCTCTCCCCATAGACAGACATACATACATGCACACACTGCATCCACAGATGGCTATCGCTAGGTGATTGTAGATCTGCAGTTACCGACGTTCAGCCCAGGGTTCGGTGTGGGAATGAACTTTTAACGATCAAGTCCTTATCCCCAGTTTACCGCTCTTCCACATGTGCTCAGGGGACATTTTAAATAACAATCCCGAGAATGTTTTTGTCCCTGAATGATGAAGTTTAGCACTTGAACATTAAAGTAGTGCTAAGAGAATTAAGAGGAACACTGGTGGGCATGATATGGTAATTGGGATTCAAGGAAAAAAAAAAGGAATCGGCAAGGGAAATATGGGGGGAGGGACGGAGAGAAAAATTAGATGAAGTTTAAAGATACAGCATGAAAAGTGGACCCCGAAGGTGTGCTAACGAAGATAACTTTGATGAGTTAAGGTTTTTGTTGACTCGCTGCCTCGGGGCTTTTTTTGAGGTACAAACATACACTTAACATCTCCAGGTAAACAGATGTGGACATGCATACCAACAGACATGCATGCACAAGTGAGGTGTTGTCAGGCCAGCTCACTACAAAGGCTTCACGCTGCTATGCTACAAAATCAGAATTATTTAGTCTAATTCACTGTCCTCACCTTGTCTTTCCATGTAGCACTCCCATGGAATTTTCACACTTCTTGTATCGCCTCAAGTGCATTAAAGTGCACCACTGGGAATCTGTTTAATGCATTCTTAATAACCTATGCAGAACTTCATCAGTGTAGATGTCACAAACCTATAATGAAATGGTGCTGCAGGCAGTAGTGGGATATATCCAGGTACTTTTACTCCACTACTGTACTTTACTTGAATATTTTCATATTAAGCAATTGATGCTTCATCTCCACTACACTTCAAAGACAAATATTATACTTTTTAATCCACTCTACACCTTTGTCTGACACTTAATTTTCAGTTTTTCTCTCCCTTCCCTCTCCTATAAAAACATGTTTCTCTGCCTTTATTATGAATGTCTGTTAAAAATTAACAGCAGTATTTAGTGTTTCTTTAGGGGTAGACTCGCTTTCTTCCTAAGCTAAATAAACTATTTAAGAACCCTCTTGGATGAGCTGGAAAATGCATCATCACAAAGTTGAGAACAAGTTGCTTTCTGAGCTCATGAAAAGTTGACTTTTTAGAGATGCATAGTTCTCACAGGGCTGCATATCATATTACTGCTGCATGTAATGTATATTTATTACTGCTGCATTAATGCATATTAATGCAGCAGTAATATGGATCCAAAAACATCATATATAATAATTAAACACTGACAGGGACTATTTTACTGCATACATACTACTTTTACTTTTCATACTTTAAGTACATGTTGCTGATATTACATCTAATACATTACAGTATGTTTCAGTGGTTTTAGATAGGTCTTATAGATCTTCCACCACTCGATGCATAGATCTAATAATGAAAGAAAGGTTTTCAATATGTTGCTTTCTACTAAAAGTGTGTCTTGGGTCTGCAGGGGGAAACAATGTTTTGCTTTGAACTGTACATATGACCTAAACAGTTATTGTAAAGATTCACACCCTTAATATAACAAGGTTTGATTATGTTGTCTGAAATGTCATCCATCATCCATGTGTAGATTTCCACTTAAACACAGAGACACACTTGCTTTTGAATGCTGAAACTGAATCATCACTGGCTGAAACGCACCCCTTCAAAATGCTCTCAAATTATCGCATTATGCTTTAAAGCCTGAGATGTTATTGTTGTTACACCAGGCCATTAGCATCTGAAATTTAACCAACCCATTATTATTTTGTTTACACCGTCAAAATCCCTGTTGCAGCTGCTTTGATCTGAGATACGACGACATGAGTGATAGACTGAGATATGAGTCAGATGCAAAAAAGACAGCTATGCTGGTGGGTCTGTCAGTGGATCAAATTCAATTTCCAGAGTAAAAAGAGAGAGTCAAGTGTTTACTTGCGGCTGTTTAGGTCTCACTTCTCTGCTATCAGGGTGCAAATCTTAAAGGCATTTAGACAAGCGGCTGTTCATTTTAAAGACATGGCAGAGAACAAGTGGGAAGACAAGTAGGCGGGTGGTAATTGGAATCTGAACGAAGAGGGAACAGGAGAGATGAAGAGCAAAAGAAAAAGACAGAATAGAAAGTCAAAGCAGGAGGAGGGTAGCTAGAAGAAAAAGATAATGTCTTTAGATAAAGAAAGTAGACCCACAAAGAATGATAACAAAGATCACTTTGATGCATTCACGTTATCTAACCCATCATAGCCCTGAGGCTTATTTCTCCATCTGGATTTGCATGTGCACACAAATACCTGCTGAAACACACACAGAAGTTTAAAGAGTGCCGTGCATGGAGCAAGTGTTTGGTTCTTAAGCAGTCTGTGAGGTCTCGTCAGGTTAGCCCGCTATCAAAGGCACACCAAGGCGAGATCAAAATAAGTTCCCATCTCTCCATCTCTGGCTTCCCGTTCTCTCAAACTCTCACACGGTGTGAGGGTTTAGAGATGAAAGTGAGGAGTCCCCCCAGGCAGCACACATCTCCTCTGTTTCCTCCTCTCCTCTCCTCTCCTCTCCTCTCCTCTCCTCTCCTCTCCTCTCCTCTCCTCTCCTCTCCTCTCCTCTCC